>JAIGNY010000055.1:2825000-2960000 GCA_020152595.1 Chiridota heheva | reverse complement strand
ACTCCTGAGAAAATGGAGCAATGGACTAGGTGTTCTATGACCAGATGACTACGATAAAGTCATAGAACACCTCGAAAACAGATGCAACTGTTTAGCACCTTTCAAAGCCGAGTTCCATCCTGTATAAGGCGATGTAATTACGGCAGCCATTGTCCATGCTTACCAAGAAGTGTCACACTGCTAGGGCGGCATATGGGACTTTCACGTTGCTTCTTTCAGCATAGCAAAAGAACACGAGACTTCTGCAAAGAAGGTTACCGACAAAGGTGAACACCAGGGAGCCATCAGAGAAGGACAGCAGGGAGCCACCGGAGAAGGGCAGTAGCAGATCGATCGGTCGATTGATAATGAGCCCAAAGGCTCTTATAAGAGCCACCACAAATATAAAAAAGAGAAAATTGAATTAAGACATTGTTTTATTGTGTGTTTATCCCCTACCCCTCCAAAAGATCCGATGATCCTTGGTCGTGTGGAAAAACCCTAAGCAGGGCCGTGGCATTCGAGGAGCATATATAGGTAATGACCAATCAGGAGCCAGTATTCCACCTAATTTGCATATTATATGAATATTCAAGCCGGCTATTTTATCATAAATATTCATGATTTGTAGGAATACTGGCTCCTGATTGGTCAATACCTGTAATGCCCCTCTTACTACTATTATTGTTATATTTCTTATGTGCCGAAAAGTAATTCGTCTTAAAGCCTATTTTATATTTTTTTTAGGTCCCTAGTCCCTATAGAGTTCGTTCTAAATCAGAACATGCAACAACCCGATGAATTAAAGAGCAACTGATTAAATAATGCAATTGGATATTATAGGCTCTTTTTACCATGACTTATATTTTTCTGACAAAGCGTCAATAATACAAAATCCAATCACTCTTCACGCATGTCACATAGATATTCCGTCATCGATTTATACAATATTCAGGTCGGGTGAAGTCGGCATTCATCAGACGGCCAGTTCTATTCTTTATATATCATCATATTAAAATGGAATGATCGTACAGAATGAATAGGAAGAAGGCATTTATATATGTGTATTTACCGCCTTCATAATGAATATTGGTAGATATCTATTGCTTTCCGCCAACATATATCTAGGGAGGCTAAATTTGTAGAAGGTTACGGTGGTTACCAAATACTAAATGAGAAATTAATGTCGTATACCTTACATAACGTGTGTTTATAACGTACGTTTATAACGTACGTTTATAACGTACGTTTATAATGTACGTTTATAACGTACGTTTATAACGTACGTTTATAACGTACGTTTATAACGTACGTTTATAACGTACGTTTATAACGTACGTTTATAACGTACGTTTATAACGTACGTTTATAACGTACGTTTTTAACGTACGTTTATAACGTACGTTTATAACGTACGTTTATAACGTATGTTTATACGTTTATAACGTACGTTTATAACGTACGTTTATAACGTACGTTTATAACGTATGTTTATACTGTTATAACGTACGTTTATAACGTACGTTTCTCCGTTGTCTTAAAAAACACATGACCTCTGGATTTACAGGGGACACAAATCAAGTTTTAAATGAAGGAAAAGCGCGTTTTTCTTCAAAATCTTAAAAGAGTCGTGCTAGTGTGGTGTTGCCTGCCGATAAGGATAGATTGCTTTGGTTTCCCAGATAGCTGTTCATGCATTTAAACAGGAAAAATTAACGTTTAGGTAGCACAGTACAACCGATTTATTTATTTTCGTCTTTTAACTTTAAAATTACGATAGCAGCAATGTTTTTCTTTCGTGTCTTTATATTATCATCAATAGCGTGGACCTCTGTATCTTATTCAAATTCATTGCAGTACACGTTTAGTGCTTACGGCATAATCAACCGAATAGGTGAGCATCTTCAAAATGTGACGGCCGGAAATAAAAATTCATCACTATGTACGGACGAACTGAGAATATTGGCCAAAGATTTTGCAAGCGGAAAATTTTACGCCCGAACAAGTGAGTATGTTATTAATTATATTATTATATGATATAGAAAGTATAAGCACTTTTCTTATTAAGACTGTAAGTGCTGCATCAACTTGTTTTGTGATAGTAATCTTCACATTTATATAGTATATTAACTACAATTATGTCACTGAAAAGCGCGATTAAGCGTAATTTAACGTTAACCACGCATTGCAGAATCTGCATTTTCATCGCCTCCAGGTGTTTTGTCGATGTACCTACATACATGTCTGCAGTGCGGGTATCATACGTAGATAGTTATCTAAGTTATACTCCCTCACCAACGAAGTTTTCGAATGGGAATTTAGAAACTTGACCTCCGTCCGTCCGTCCTCCGTCCGTCCGCTTGACTCAGTGAGTTCTCACCTGAAAGGAATTTGAACAATAATTGCTGTCTCGAATAGAGGTGAAACAAACGATTTACCATATACTCTAAATGAGTTTATTCTATGTAGGGTGTGTTGAGGTAAAGCAGGTGTATAGATGTGGTACGTCTAGGTGAATGGAGGAAAAACTACAATCTTGGACAAAACTCGTTGGGACACCCCCGTTCCCCCGTTCAATGTTGATGAAGTGAGTGCAAAATGGTTGATAATTGCTTTCCATGTCTCTGTATTTCCTAGTAAAATATTATGACAACATTGAAAGAAAGCAGGAGCGGGAGGTAGGGGTGCTAAAAATAGCTGTTCATAAATATATGAAATAACATGCAAACGTTTCGGTAAGCTGGTAAGTGTCCCAACAGTTTTCTCCAACATTGTCTGAGAAATGTCATCGAGTGAGTGGAAATTTCGTAAATGTCAATGGAAAAATAGTTTTATGTAGGAAAGTCATGATATTTTTAAACAAAAATGCATTCAATTGTTTCGAGGATTCAGAACAAAAAAGTCATTAACTTCTTTTGGACCGTGCTATCTGAAGTAGATAAGAAATGTGTGCTTCTTTTTTATTTTGGCTTATTTCAGAATGTCTGAGTGCTTTATTCTTGAGCACTGCATTGTTCTGCGCATTTTGGGATTGCAAGGAAATGATGGCAGTTAGGGGTGGGGGTCGGGGCGATGCGGAGGAGAGAAGTAGCTGAGATGGAGGCTGAAACAATGACAGTTAGGTGAAGAGTTTCATTTTTTTATCAGATTCCAGCATGTAAACAGAAAGTAGTTTCGACATGCTCAGATTGCTTTTCTAATCTCATTACGAAAAAGTACCGTACAAGAATAGGGGGTAGCCAGGACAGGACATTGATGAAAAATAACAGTTCAATCAAATTTGATAAAATAAAAGAAATACGACACGATTTTGTAAATAAAAAAATATTAGATTCCATGTTTAAATTAGACGTGCGCTACACTCTTGCCTTAGCTAACCGATTTACCTAATTTTTAGTCGATTATTTTGCCTTTTATTTGAAAAAGTAAAAAGAAAGCTGTACATTAACCTCCAGGTGTCAAAGTCTCACATTGCCTCCCCCTTATCGACAGTCCATACTTTCATACTAGTCAAACACTATCCACATACTTCAATAGACCTCAAATGTTCAACAAAAAACGCCTGTTTGCCACACATCTTTTCAGATAATCTTGGACAAATCTTGTTGGGACACCCCCGTTCCTCCCTTTAATGTTGATGAAATGAGTGGAAAATGTTGATAATTGCTTTCCATGTCTCTGTATTTCCTAGAGTAGTATACAAAAGGCTGGTTCTGGGCCACTTTTGCGTCGTTTTTGCGTCGTTTTTCTTTTCACTGGTTCTGGCACATTTTTGCGTAGTTTTTGTTTTCGCTAATTGTGCTGGGGGGTTCTGGGCCACTTTTTATATCGTTTTGTTTTCGGGCCACTTTTTTGTTGCGTCGTTGTCATAGGTTCTGATGCACTTTTTCTTATGTCGTCCACCTACCTATCTTGAAAATTTATGACAGAAAAATATATACCTATATTTTATATTTAAAAAAATATATAATTTATATATTTTTTTTTGTATGTTTAATCCCTGTAGCCAAAGACCTTAGTGGTGGGTGATCCACTCACAACCCATCGCTTGGTATCGAGAGGTGACAAGGAAATTGTATTCATTTACATGCTATATATAATGTGGTGCTCGCTTCTCAATAGATTCATGCCATGACGAAATGTCTTGCTGTCATATAGTGCTTCTTTGTACTGCTGATGTCGTATTTTTTTCACAACATACTTTTTAACACCTTTTGCTTTTCAGATCTCGCCTCCATCTTTCTTCAGGATAGAATACATTTTGGTCGAAGTCCTATATACTCGCTAATGGGTACTCCAGCACATCCGTCTTTCATTGTATCAAGCACCTTTTTTTCGTGGTGCTGTGGAGCGGGTGGTCTGTCACTTGTATCATAGAGGTGTGACTCAGAACTCATATCAGCATACACATCCTCGGTTTGGATTTCAAGCAGAAGACTATCCGTATCCGTATAGAGAAGATTGCACCGCTCCCCATATGCTCCTTCAAGTTATTATAATAAAAGTTGTACATCAGATGTTTACTGAGATCCAGGACACACATCTCAACGTAGACTGGTCGGTTAAGCATCAGCCAATATTTGTGTATGTGTAGGGCAGCTAAATCATCATCAAATACCACATGCCTTGCAAACGCGGGGCTAGTTATCCACCAGCGAAGCTTGTCATTTTCAGAGGCTCTCACGAGTTTGACGTCTACACGCTTACGCAGATTTTCCATAGTCTTACCAAAGACGCTATTGTTCTTCAGTTTGTAGAGGTCCTTCTCAAAGCTGGTCTTGGACTTCTTGCGGAGTTCTGTATTCATTCTGATGTAGGGCTCCATCCACTCGCTTTGGTCGAATCGAATTGCACGATGTATTTTTGTCAGCTTCATACCTAGAGAGAGGTAGAGTTGTAAATTTCGGTAGTGCACAACATAAGGCTTTTTATCGCAGAGATTGGGAACCAACTTTTCAACATCAGTCGACAAGTTAAGAAGCCCTTTCTGATAATCTGATAGCCACTTCTCGGAATCTTCATACGTTCCGGAGCAAGTGTATGCATTGTGGACGTCGTGTAGCTCTTGTGGATACTCAAGGTCCACCCCGAGTATGTAACCCTTTTCTGCATCGGTGAAAGCGTATCCAGCGAGGGCATTTCATACACCCATTCGAATCTACCTGTGGGTAGTGCTTGACTCATCGCCCAACCATACATGTTATTTGCATCTAGGTAGAGAATATGATTGTTAGGCTTGGAATCGTTATAGCCTGAGACGTAAGGGTTGTTGGCTTTAGCATAGCGCTTGGATACCATGGAAATACCACCTTTCATACCTTTCTCGCAGAACAGGTGCATGTCATTGCTGGTTAATAGTTCCAATTATACACCTGTATATTTCAAGAGTGCATCCCAGGATAATCCAAGCTTGTATAATAGTGTGCTGGATCTAGACCATACTGCCGCAAGCAAGTCTTCCGATATATCTCAAAGACATCAGCTTGTAGAAGCACATCAGTCCACAGGTATAGGTCGTAATAATCTCCCATAGTATCACATTCGAATGCCCCCCAAACCTTCTGCGCATGTTGATAATCCTCATTGGAGATATGTTCCTCCGTAAGCTTGCTATACAATGCATGTTGCGGAGGTAGGAACTCCCCAAACCGTTCTCAGGAATCCATATACTCATAGGGATGAAGTCCCCTTACGCAATAACAATTGTCTCTTTTTATCATTTTTCATATTCAGTTGTGATACGAAAGTCAACAGATTTGTTAGCCGCAACCAGCTTATCCAATGACGCAAGTAGGAATTGTGCGCTATCGATGAACCTCAACTGACCTAGGGAGAAGAATATGTATTTCTCCATGTTATTGGGGATGCAGGTTATTTTTCCTTCCACTTTGCTGATGGCTTGCATAATCAAATGAAAGTCATAGCCCCGCAGGTTATGGAACACAACTGGGATTGTGGTTGTTTTGGGGCTCAGGCGCAACTTCAGGTTGCAGGCATTGTACGCAGCACCTCTGTACTTACCTGTGATATGGCAGTGGTCGCGGACAGAATCACCATGTAGAGGGTTTTTTTTACAAATATGACAGTCCTGTGCTGCCGGTGTGCGCGCCAATCCTCTCTGGTGATTAGCATAGGTCGAGGGTTTGCCAGAATTGCTTTGATCTTAGTTTCTTCCTGCTGCAAAGCCTCAAGGAACTTCTCGGCTACATTTTGTCCTCGATATACTCCAGAAGGTTCTGTACGACCATCGCACCTTACCACAACATACCCATAGCCACACGCATTGTGCTGTTGAGTCTTTTGGGTATTGCATTGTGCGGGATTGGATCCAGGACCATCTATCTTACAGGTGAGTGCCCCAAAATCTGCGTAGATTACGTAAGGCGCTGGAAGCTGCTTGTGAATACATACAGCTGTTTGACCAGTTCACATGCAATCAGGTCTATGAGCCTCGAGCAAATCTTTCCTGGAATAGTCATGCAGACATCTCTCACACAAGTGTTTACGCCTTTGATTGGCACTTTGACCAAAGAGCAGGCGGCTGAGGCTTTTGACCCACGTGTAGTGGAACTTGCATGCCTTCTCAATCAATAGAAGGTTGATCCTGGGGATTTTCTGGTCTTGTTTGCTGAGTCTGTGAACGATCACCCCTTTATCCCAAGCGAAGACATTAATAGCCAGCTTTTTTTGTTTTTCAACCTTCCCGATCTAGGAGAGTGGAGCTGGAGCGTCTATCTCTCTAGTTTCAGCCGTCTTTTGAGGAATACTTGCTGCATCTTTCTGGATGTTTCTTGGCTAGAAACAGAGCAGATCGGAGAGCCCAGAGAAGATAATTATCATCACGGTTTTTCACATTGATGATAGTCTTTTTAGCTTTGAGTTCTTTCGGCAAACAGATATAGAACCGACCTCGTGGCCAGAGGTCCTCTACTCTATCCACCATCCATCCTGACCCTCTGCTATTATGCGTGGGAAAGCGTTGTTCAGCGCTGCATCAATCCCATCCACTTGCAGGACATCCATTTGATGGCTGCAAAATACTGGATTTGTAAATTCTGTTCTCCATCGCCATTATCCTTCTTCAGCCCCACTTTGAGTGATAACTGGAATCTTAACCCACGAAGGGCTCCAACCTCTTCTACTAACTTCCGGTGAATTGCGGGCAAACATCATCCAATAGAGCTAGTGGGTCAGCTCCCAATCGGTATCCATCTGCGATATTCATCTGCCTACTGCGGAGGTAAGTGCCAATTGTCCCGAAGCCCGTCTGAACCTTGGTGCAGGCACAGGTCTAGGAGCAGGCACAGAGCTCGGTGCTCTTGGTGCAGGAACAGGCATAGGAGCAGGAAGCGGCCTCGGTGCTGTAGGGGCAGGAATCGGTCTGCGGGCTGGCATATACCTATGAGCGATGATGGCATTTATGTAGTCCCTTTTAATATGATTTCCTCTTTGGCATGATGGGTTATCAAGAAGAATATTGTTTTGAACCACATAGTTTCTTAACGCCTCGACTCTCTTTCTTTCTCTCTCTGTTCTATCGCAGTCCTATTTAAGCTTTTCATCATACGCTGCTATACTATAGTATTTTATTTCTCTAATTGGTTGTAGCACAGATTTGTATACTATGATACACCATATCTCTAATAGGGTGTTGCAACAGAATGGTCTTTAAGTTCTGCGAGCACTTCTTGATCTTTATACGAGCTTGTTTTTCAATGTACATAAGTTTTTCAAGAACCCTTTTACCACCGCAACCACGGCAAAGTTGTGTCTGAGAACACCAACTCCACACTTGCGGCATGGTACTATTGGACGTTTGCCATTTCTAATCACTACTCGATGCTGCCAGCATTGATCATATATAGCATATCTTTCACATGTATCTTTCTTACCTAGCGATAGCCAATTACACTTGTGCTCTGCACGTACTGACATATTATATCGTTATAATACCCTATCTCTAATTGCATGCTGCATTATTTTCGTAGGAGCTCGGTGTTGTGAGGAATAATCAACAACTTTTCACAAACAAATCCACGGCCGGGACCATCTTGAAGATATTATAGGACAGGCTCTCCAGTCTTTGTAACAGACCGTCCTATCCGATAAACATTGACAGACCACACAGGGTCTGTAGCACGACGTCGACCTCCTTCCAGCTCACCTGGTTGGTGTAGATAACGCATTACAACATCGGTAGGTACTTTTTGCTCCTCCAAGCCAACAGGGCAATCAGCTGGAGATGCTGGTTTCTGTTTCACCATTTTAGCTTTGATAGCATTATTAAGCTTCTTTCCGATTAGTCGTGTGACTTTGTTGTTCAAAGCTGGGTAGTCTCTATACCCATTCTGTCGATTTCTCTCCTTGAGCAATTTCATTTCCTGAGCATACTGATGTCCGAACAACCGTTCTGCTAGTGTACGATTAAACCGCTTTGCAATAAGCTTGATCGCGATGAACGTTTGGGATTCCATGTCTCACCTCAACATTTTACTTCTTCAATGTATCAGTTACAGAACTCATGAGCTCACGCCCTGAATCCACCTGAAGTTGTTTCGGCCAATCAAGTAGACTACGATTATAGATGCGGATAAATGCAGAAGCAACCTCTGTTGAATACTTCGAACTTAGAGGCTCAGCCTCTTTATACCGACTGGCAATATCGACCACAACTAACGCATATTTATAGGTCTTGCGTCCAACTTTGTTATGCGTTTGAAACAAAAGGTCGGCTTAATGGACTTGATTTGGTGTAGAAATGCCAAACTTAGGTCGTGGTATATAGTGGGAAGGATATAGGTAGATCTGCCACATAGCCTGCTTCTTTAGCCAAGACCGGGATTCATCTTCAGACACCTTTGCAGCTTTTGCAACTTTCTTTATAGCTGGAATTCCTCTTCAATACCTCTGAAAGCTATAATATATCTCTGCTAGTTTCATTTTATATTAGACGTATACATGTATATTCAATATGGCAATGAATTACGGAAAGAAACTAGCGCCTACACGAAAGACCCGCACAGTCAGACAGTCTGGTTGTGAAAGGTGTATGCACAACTCATCAAGTTACTCTTGATACCTCAACGGCCACAGCAGGTAATCACGTGATTGTCAAATTCCCGAAGCTGCAGCAGCATGATATCATTGTCCCAGGCACGGTCAAACTGGCCTTCAACATCACTCTGAAAAGCACAGATGGGAATCACACTATTGTCAACAACATAGGCCGCAACATTGTGAGCAAATTAGAGATAAAACTTGGAGGTGAGCTTGTCATGAGTTTGGACAGCGCAGATGTGTTCTACAACTATGCAGACCTGTGGCTCTCCTCTAACGCGAGAGATAATGCCAACTACCAGAGAATAAGCAGAGAAAATTGTCTGAAAATTCGTGTAGGTGCTAGTGATAAAGCTGATAATAATAAGGGTAACAACGCGATTGCTAAAGCTTTTGGTCATAGATTTGCTATACCATTAGATTTTAGCCTCTTGAGTGGCCACGCCCCATTTAACCCATCAAGTCTGCACAATTGTTTTAAATATATCATATACTTTGCACCTAACGAGAATGTTATCATTGCAAACGATGACACCAACGCCTCCTGCACTCTGAAGAACTTGACTCTGGAATTTGATGTTGTGAATCAAGCGAGCCTTGCAGCAGAGATCCGAAATAAAATATTGAATGAGTAGTCCGGTTAACTATACAGATATACAGAGGTACCGGAGAGAAATGCTGGACCTCACTAGCCCTGTGTGGACTATTCCTTTAAATTAACCTCGACACAGTACCAGCGGTGTTGTCCTGTTGTTCGTCAAACCAGTTGATGATGGTGGATTTGCACGAAAACCTGAGACTTTCATGAGCCTCAATATCACCAAGGTCAGTGTAACCATTGAAGGTGTTCTTAACCAGCTATATGCACAAGGCGTCCTCCCATACCAGCACTGGGACGAGGCTAAGAAGGTATTCGGCTCAGGTAGATTGTCCACAGGCGAGGGCCTCAATTTCGAGGTAGGCTTAGTTGTTAAGAAGATCGGTCTACATTTCATTGATTTAGCAACATATCTCCAAAAACACTATGCACTTGTTCTTGATCTGCGCAGCACCAATGATGATGCGCTACATGGTAACGGTCGTAAGCTGGGCAACGGCAGTGTAGGCATGACTCTGGCGATCAACCGCACTCCTGCATGTGAAGGTACAATGATTATGTACTACTTCGTCCGCTCGGATAAACAACTGATTATCAAGAACGGTCGCCTAGCCAGAGTGTGGAGTTAAATGTAAAACCTATATAAACATGGACTTACCAAGAGATCCCCACATTGCGATTATATGCGGTAAAAAGGGCTCTGGAAAGACGCAGTATGTGTTAAACTCATTAAAACCAGCTATTCAGGTGTATTTGCAAGAATTTTCATATTATGCCCCACCTGGTCTTACAATCAAACATATTTGCAACGCGAGTCCCCTTCTGACGACTGCAATGTCTTCTTTCTAGATCGCTCTGGAGATAAATTACAAAAATATCTTGAAATCATAAGCAAGCTCTACCAAGGTACACCTACCCTCTGCAAAGTCGATGATTGTTCTGCAGAAAGTAACCCTTGTGAAAAAGAGGAGAGCATTATCAAATTTGACTTTTTTAGGTAGACATCATCAGCAGTCGCTATGGGTATTAACTCACAAATGGAACTCGGTTGTTACTAATGTACGTGAACATACTGAGTGGATTGCTTCATTCCACTGCAAGTCAGCTCATTGCTTTGATCTAGTTATGAAAGAAAACAGTGGCATTCCACAAGAAAAGTGGCAAGAAATCCATGATAAGCTATCAAGTACAAAGTATGCTAAACTTGTGTTAAAAAGTGGACCACCTTTTGAGTACACAATTGAGTAAGCAATGCTCAGTAATAATTAAGTAATGCTTAGTAATAGTTCAATAATGCTTAGTAATAGTTAAGTGATGCTTAGTAATAGTTCAGTAATGCATAGTAATAGTTCAGTAATGCTTAGTAATAGTTCAGTAATGATCAGTAATGATCAGTAATAGTTCAGTAATGCTCAGTAATGCTTAGTAATAGTTCAGTAATGCTTAGTAATAGTTCAGTAATACTCAGTAATAGTACAGTAATGCTTATTACTAGTTCAGTAATGCTTAGTAATAGTTCAGTAATGCTTAGTAATAGTTAAGTGATGCTTAGTATTAGTTCAGTAATGCATAGTAATAGTTCAGTAATGCTTAGTAATGATCAGTAATAGTTAAGTAATGCTCAGTAATGCTTAGTAATAGTTCAGTAATGCTTAGTAATAGTTCAGTAATGCTTAGTAATAGTTCAGTAATGCTTAGTAATAGTTCAGTAATGCTTAGTAATAGTTCAGTAATGCTTAGTAATAGTTCAGTAATGCTTAGTAATAGTTCAGTAATGCTCAGTAATGCTTAGTAATAGTTCAGTAATGCTTATTAATTGTTAAGTAATGCTTAGTACTAATTAGTGCTTAGTAATAGTTAAGTAATGTTTAGCGCCATGTTGAACACAGCATTAATAATAATCATACTTGCACTACACCTGTGGTATATTTATCCCATTGTATTGCGTGTTCGTAGAGTGATAATGAATATCGATAGTCTTCTAGAAACACTAGGTGAGCTGTCGCAAGAGCCATCGAAAGATGACCACCGCAAGCAGCTAGCTGTCGTGATTCATGGAGGCATGTCCATAGACTATTTAGGGAAGCATATTTTATCTCAACAGCTTCAAGAGATGTCGGGTGCAGATGTGGAACGATTACATGCTGTATATGAGGCCCGTCTTGGTGATGGAATGACTAAACGCTTGGGGAAAACAGCAATAAATTTATTTGCACGTGCAGCAGACAGTATATTTCACATTGACAGTGAACAGGCCTTTGCTACAGACCTTTGAGAAGATCCCTTTATAAACACTGCATTAAGAAGTATTAGTTGCAGACTATTTCATAAGTGGGGGTTCTGGATTGCACCAGTAAGTATAATTCTTACAGCTGGGCGTCATATTGAATATACAAATACAAATGAAATAAACAATGGAGATACAGAGCTTAAAAAATCCCCAAGAGGGTGGAAGCTGGGAAACGTGCTGCAGAGACACGCAAGGCACGGATAACGATGGATATCCCGCATTCGAAGAAGACCGAGCGCTTTGACGGGAAACTTCGGAAGATGAAGAAACCCCAGCGGCCACCCGCTGCAGAGACAGATCCACCTAGGGCTTCTTGGGATATTTGGTGGGGTGTACTAGCTGCTGCTGTCGTAGTTGCTTTTGCTGCTGTCGTTTTAGCTCAAAATTGCCATACACCTAGTCCACCCAGTCCCCCCATGCCTGAAAACCAATTGAACATAACTGCAGATGGTTATATATACTAGACAATGACGCATCAATTCCCTGTACCAGGGCGGATTAATAGCTTGATCAGCCACGGGCTATGCAGTCTTAGGAAGTGCTGTTATTAAAAAGCTTGAAGCCACCACCCTCATTAGGGCTGAAACCTCATGATGTAGCACTCCTTACATTGGACTTTACAGCAGCTACTATTACTTGTGAGTGGTTAGTTTCCCAAGGTATCATTCCTGATAAAATTGTTAGTACCACTCAATTAAATGTATGTTTCTCATAAATGATGGCTGCGATTGCCTTGCTTGTTAAAGGGGCTTTGGTAAACGCCCTAGCATTTTCAGGTTCAACCTTTGTATTTAGTCAGCTCGCCAAGTACCCTGCTGCACAGAAAGAACGTACGCGTTATAATAAAGCTGTGGAAAAACTGCAGGCAGTTCAAATTGAATGGGCTCGTTATAGGCAAGAGAAGCTGGATAGGATGAATCAAAGACTTATGACAGAAAGACGTGATGTACAGACCTTTAGAAATGTAGATGACGCAATGAGAATTTACAACCAGGTTTATGGGGCAGACTCTATTCGACTAGATTCGAAGCCTCGCCTAGTAGACTTATATTCACCATCCCCTCAACAACACAACCGAGAGTTGGATTTTATTACAATTGCTACGATTGGAATAGGTCTGCTTATTTCTTGTTAAAATGAAGTTAAAATTTGTAATATAATAACAATGGAGGATATACCAATGGATGATTTTGGTCGAAGGGATGACCTTAGCTGACGACCCGGTTGATGACCCGTACTTTGAAGGTTTTGACGTAACCAATGATTTTCTTCCCGATGTACCCACTGCGGCTGACACTAGCGTTAGTGCAGTTGATTTGTGTAGAGCAGAACAGTAACGTGAAGTTGACAAGATTCAGCTCGTAGACAAATTTTACGATGATATGAAATTCCTGGTAAACCAAAGTATGACCTATTTAAGTTGGATTCAGAGCATAATTTGTATCTTACACACAGGGGTAGTGAGATCCGCCTTAACAAAATTCGGACTAGTGGGTGGATCACTGTATCAACAATCAAGTCACAAAGAGGAGGAAAGGGGGCAATCAGGGAAATATTTGGTGATAAACAAAATGCTGCTACCGAAATAGAGAATACGGCGTCTAACGTCCTTGATGGCACAGATCCCGATGTAACTGCACTGTTGGATGATGTCGAACAATTAATAGGGAAAACAGATGTAACTATTCAGACTGATGCTCCCCCATTACCCCTACGAGAGCTTATGGGACTCGACAAGCAGCTTAGAACTATACGAGGTACATTATCGGCTCAAGAAAGCAAGACCAACAACTCGAAGAGGCAAGAGACCGCCTCGAAGCAACCAGCGATAAAGCTGTAAAGACGAAAAGACAAGTATACGCAGAGAGATTGAAGAGCTGGAAGGTTGGCAAGACGCTCTACAAACTAGCATAGACACACTTCGTGGTGATCTAAAGTCTCAGGTATGGCAGATACGTGACTTTGCGCGTGAGCTTGTATAAAGCGCCCTTTCTTGTTTATAGAACAAGGTGTGACGATTGCTTCCATTCTGACCGCACTAGGGCTTTTAATATCCACTATCATACTGGCACTTGGGCTGGGACCCGTGTCAACATCACAGCATTTTGTTTATCACCAAATATTTCCCTGCAAAATAAAGGGCGATGGAGACATGTTGGACCGTTGATCCCACGTGGCAAAGTTACTTAGGCTAGGCTAGGAGAGTGATAAAATCTGTAGATATTTCCACCTATAGCAGCATCATGAACTAAAAACGGCAGGAGCGAGCAAGAGAAGAGGTTGAAGGTGTAATTATAAGTAAAAACGGCTCCTACCTTTCTCCCACGGGAACTTTGCTGTTTTATTTATTGGTACAAATTTTAAAAAAATCAAAAATATTTTTCAGTCATAAATTTATAGGTGGGTGGACAACATAAAAAGTGGCGCAGAACCCTCCAGCCAAATTAGTGAAAACAAAAAACTACGCAAAAGTGTGCCAGAACCAGTGAAAACAAAAACTACGCAAAAGTGTGCCAGAACCAGTGAAAACAAAAACTACGCAAAAGTGTGCCAGAACCAGTAAAAACAAAACGACGCAAAAGTGGCCAAGAACCAGTGAAAACAAAAATTACGCAAAAGTGTGCCAGAACCAGTGAAAACAAAAAAGACGCAAAAGTGGCCCAGAACCAGCCTTTTGTATACTACTCCTAGTGAAATATTTTGTCAACATTCAAAGGAGAGCGGGGCAGGGACCTGAAAATAGCTTTACATAAATATTTGAAATAGCATGCAAACTTTCCGATAAGCTGGTGAGCTGGTAAGTGTCCCAACAGATTTGTCCAACATTGTATTAGGCTAGTCGATCTATAGTCATAATGACCTTGACTTACAACAAATTTAAATCAAGGTCTTTTTCTTTTAATGAATCCTAAGGAGGATAGATATCCTGAGCATTACACGTCATGACGACGCGACCATCATATATTAATTAGCTGAAATATGTTAATCAAAAATTATAATATTCGCGGATATGCTGCATGCAAAATACATACTGAAAGATAGGTCACTTAGGTCTCCAAGTTAATATTTTGCAAATAACAAAGCCGAAATATGCTAATTAGAGGTGCGAATGGTAAAATGCTATCTTTGTAAACGCTGGTGCTACAAAGCTGATTTTGGTCTTAAAGTGTTCACAATGTTCATGTTTTGTGGGGCTTTGGGAGGGTTGATATGGGATCCATGTGGGACATGGGATGCTACGTGGGATATGGGATGCCACGTGGGACATGAGATGCCACGTGGGACATGAGATGCCACGTGGGACATGAGATGCCACGTGGGACATGGGATGCCACGTGGGACATAGGATGTCACGTGGGACATAGGATGCCCTGTGGGACATGGTATGCCATGTGGGACATAGTGTGGGATGCCATGTGGGACATGGGATGCCATGTGGGACATGGGATGCCATGTGGGACATGGAATGCCATGTGGGACATGGGATGCCATGTGGGACATGGGATGCCATGTGGGACATGGGATGTCATGTGGGACATGGGATGCCATGTGGGACATGGGATGCCATGTGGGACATGGGATGCCATGTGGGACATGGGATGCCATGTTGGACATGGAATGCCATGTGGGACATGGAATGCCATGTGGGACATGGGATGCCATGTGGGACATGGGATGCCATGTGGGACATGGGATGCCATGTGGGACATGGGATGCCATGTGGGACATGGGATGCCATGTGGGACATGGGATGCCATGTGGGACATGGATGCCATGTGGGACATGGGATGCCATGTGGGACATGGGATGCCATGTGGGACATGGGATGCCATGTGGGACATGGGATGCCATGTGGGACATGGGATGCCATGTGGGACATGGGATGCCATGTGGGACATGGGATGCCATGTGGGACATGGGATGCCATGTGGGACATAGTGTGGGATGCCATGTGGGACATAGTGTGGGATGCCATGTGGGACATAGTGTGGGATGCCATGTGGGACATAGTGTGGGATGCCATGTGGGACATAGTGTGGGATGCCATGTGGGACATGGGATGCCACGTGGGACATAATGTGGAATGCCATGTGGGACATAGTGTGGGATGCCATGTGAGACATAGTGTGGGATGCCATGTGGGACATAGTGTGGGATGCCATGTGGGACATAGTGTGGGATGCCATGTGGGACATAGTGTGGGATGGCATGTGGGATATAGTGTGGGATGCCATGTGGGACATAGTGTTGGATACCATGTGGGGCATAGGGTGGGATGCCATTTTCATAATTGGGCGGGTCATATGGTATGGGTGTCAATTTGCATCGGTATGCGAACCGTGACGGTATTTACCTTTCTACTTCATTATAGTATACATTTTTTTGTCAAAATTACCGATAATGATAGTTTCACTTATGACCTTGGTTCCAGTTTGGCCATTATATCTCGAGAACAGAGTGTCGAATTGACTTTATATTACAGTAGTTCTTCATAGATAGAATGACAACAAGTCCTTGAAAGAGCATATCTGGGTCGATCTGAACTTCTTCGTCATCAATCTTAATACGTAGTTTCTTTGACATTGTGACCCCTGCATTCTTGCGCCTGAATGTAAATTGATCAAATGTCCTTTTATCCATGGACTTAATGATTTCCTTCACCAATACTTATGGCATCAAGGACATTCACTTCCTCACCAGCTATTTGGTCATTGACAATGTTCTTCAAATCACAGTTTCCACTACCAAATGGATTATGGTCTTTCAAAAGCTGTCAGAACTTTCCAGAGTCCAAAGTATCATGTTTGATTCTTCCATAGAACATATTATTAATGTTGTTCCAAAGTTGTGTAATGTGAGCCACAGAGATAACTTAACTTAATTAAGGAGCCACTGCGCTCCAGCTGGCATGTCCAGAAGCCAAATCAAACGTTGTTCCAATTTAGTCGTCCTCTCCTGGTCTTCAAGCTTCGCATTAGCGTTGTCTCTATTATCAATTCGGCAGACAGAACTGCGCAGTATTTGTCTGTTCTTCTGATGCTGTGATGACCTTTGATAACTGCTTGGTAAACTTCAGGATGGTTATAATGAGATGAGACACATCTTTTAGGTACAGAATATTCTTCCAGTCCGTGCATTCAAATTGTGAGCAGATGTTGCAAATACTGGTAGTATACTACGTAGATATGTTAACTTGACTTCCCATGTGCCTGTTTTCTCAGCAGCTAAGAACAGCTGTGTAATTTCAACAAGGTGTATATATATCACCCACAGCTCTGATATTTTACCTCTACTGGACACTATCTTGATGTTATTTGATCTTCTCATTCATCAATAAATTTTACAAGCTCAGCATCTTCCTCACCAAGGTCTGTAACATCAGGCGCGACAAGCGTTGTGAATATACTTTCATGATCTTCGATGTTGACGTCCTCGATATCGTCTAAGAACAGAGCACGGGCAGACGGGCGTTAAGCAAGTGGAGCTCTCACTACTTTAGGGTATGATATTCATTCAACATAGCATCGATTAAGTTTCTTACTTACACTTAGGCAATCACTTCACCCAGGCCAGTGCCTCCCATTGATAAGTAAACGCTACCGATTCGAGATATGACATGAGAGTATGAAATCCACCAAGCTGGAGTACTACACCTCGGGTTTGTTCTTTGGCTGGGGAAGTCGTCATGATCAATCTTGCTGTATAGTAAAGCGGTAGATCAAAATAATGTAACCAATGGAGACAGTCATCTTTTTACATGCCAATCGATGTATATCAAGGTTGAGTATATGCAACTTTCAGCATTAGGATCGAGATAAATAATCGGCAAGAATATCAAGTTCGCTTTCACAGTGTAGCCATTAGGTTTGCTTGTTGATCATCTGCATGGTTGTATTCCAAGATGAAACGTGCTGCAAAAAAGCAACGAACACTTCCAGAATACCTGGAATGTTAGATTGATAATTGATGCATCAATTCAGTCAGTTGTCCATAAAAACTTGGTGTACTTGATCAGTTTTGCTGCCCTCTTCACACTATCGTACTTGAGAATGTTACCTTATCTTTTAAAGACTATATATCTAATCCTTTCATTCAAGAAAGTAACGTAAATACCGCCCTAAAATGACCAATATTGTGAAATTTAATGCGCTTCGCGGGCATGCATCTGAATTTTCACTAAAGAAAGGTAAGAGGCTAATGTATCCCTACATACAGACATATTGGACTTTCATAAAGTTGTCACCTACCTTTGTTTTTCCAGCTTATAACGGTAAAAATTATTTTAGATAGTGACTTTCTATATTGTACGAGCCACCCCAAATTTCATTAGTGGGGCATTACTATTTAAACCCCGGGCCATTGAAATAACAAAAATTGACGTGCCTTTCCCCACAATTGGATAATCATGATCTAAATAAAAATCCTTTCAATTTCAAGGTTGATGATCTATCAAATTTTCAAATTTTTGCAAATTTCAGTAAAAGAAATCTACTTTACCCAATTTTGTACTAAAATATCTTGAATTTTGAAGCTGTGAATTAAAAAGAAGGCAGAATAAGCCGCCAATATTTTACGGCCTGATAACAGTTTTTTAGAATTGTTTCAGTGGGAGGGGGGGGGGGGTGGGGAGGGGATTCGTTGGTTTACTATGGTTTATAACTTCCCAACATACTTCCATTAGAGTATTCACGTCAAGATGCCCACAGCCGTTTTATTAACAGTCGTGGATCACTGGTTGGAGACCCACCTAGAATCGAACCGGGACGCTAGATTAGAAAGCTGAAACTTTACCGCACTGCCACGAAGATCTATACTGCTGTCCTACATGCTTTGAAATTACGAGTTGGAAATGCCTCTCGGATCTTATGCCTCCCCCCCCCCCTTCCACCCCCCCCCCCTACACCCTTCGAGATTCAAACAATCTCCGCGGCCCCTGTCGGTATAAATAGTATATCGATACATTTCTGATAACTTTTTTATGTTAAATGCTAAAAGAAGGAATTTCTGGTGGTCACATGTCACATGATTAAAGGAAAGGTATTATCCCATACATTATTGATCACATATCCGCCTACTTGTGGTATCGAAAGTTTACAGATTTTTCACAATTAAAAAGAAAATTGAAAACCGGAAGTGACGTTACCAGCACGGCGCTG
The DNA here is from genome assembly GCA_020152595.1 of Chiridota heheva. NCBI lineage: Eukaryota > Metazoa > Echinodermata > Holothuroidea > Apodida > Chiridotidae > Chiridota > Chiridota heheva. The sequence continues at coordinate 2,940,919 of JAIGNY010000055.1, read as the reverse complement.
TTCACTTCTGAATGTATTTATGTGACGATACCTTTCCTTTAAAAGTATTATATTGTTTTATTAAAAGAATAGTATTAAATAACAACTTCTGAACAATTCGAGACTAAGATTAAGTCAATCTAATCTCAAGATAAGATCGTCAAACTGGAACCAATGTCATAGATCAAACTAACATTTCCGGTAATTTTTACCAAAAAAATGGTCTATTATATTGAATAAAAACATCAACATTGTGAACAGTTTAAGACCAAAATCAGCTTTGTAGCCTCAGCGGTTGCAAAGATAGCATTTCACCATTCGCCCTTCAATTAGTATATTTCGACTTTATTTGCATAACATGACATGTACTAATTACTTAGTTCCATGATAAATCAAAATAACAAGGCTACTAATGTATCGATCAGGTAAAAAAGTTGTTATTTTGCTATATATGCATTGTGTTTACTAGTCCCGATTACATTCGCAATAAATTTATTAATGATCCAACTTGGAGACAGAAGTGACCTATACTTTAATGTGTATTTTGTGTGTAGTAATTCCGCGTAAACTTGAACTTTTAATTAACATATTTTAGCTTATTAATATATGAAAGTCACGTCGTCATGAAGTGTGATGCTCAGGATATGGTCTCTATACTTTATTGGATTGATTAAAACAAAAAAACTTTAATGATTTAAATTTGTTGTAGGTCATATGCTAGATCGACTAGCCTATATGTGAATTATTGCTGGATGGAAGGGAAGATGCTAATGGAAGTGGATACTGCAGAGAAAGTTACAAAGTGAGTCAGATGGAACTGAGTGGTAATGTTTGATGTTAATAATATAAGACATAGACATCATTTATCAGTGGCGAGTGGATTGGTACAGTTTTGCGATGCATTGCTTACTGATTGTTCTCTTCATGCAGTGGTAAATGCGTTTGGAAATATTCCCGTTCCCGAAAGCACGAGCCACAAACCAACAGAATACCGTGGGTCGTATGAAGAATGTACTTCAGTAACAAAGGACACTCCACGATCTTCACTGACGGGAAAATACTGCTTAATGGAGTTGCAAGAAATGTTTACTTCAATGGATACATTTTCAGATGGAAGCGAATGGTCATCGTATTCAAGTTCCATGTGGAATTATTCAGATGCAGAAACATCTCTGCAGTTTGTAAGAGTTTCTGCTTAGACAGTAATGTTTGTTATTGATTTTAAGAAAGAAAAAATTTTCATTCTTGTTACACGAAGAAATTTGTTCCTGTATAACGGTATAAGGGCATGACTTTGCTATGTTTTAATTAATGTTTATATTCAAACGAAAGTAAAGAGCTTCATATTTCATCCCATAGAGGGAGAAAATGTAAAGAGGATATAAAAAAGTTCTATGAAATTTTAAAGAATGACTGAGAAAATATTTTTTCAAGAGGGATGTAATTTTAGAAGAAAACAATTATCTCCCTGATTCTATACAATTGATGCCAAATTTCTGTATGCAAAAGAAATTTCCGTCTAATGAATTCTAAAGAGTTTCTTTTAGAGTTCATTATATAGAAAATATAACGGTTCTGTATAATTACAAATATTTGAATTGGTGAAGATAAAAGCTAGAAGATTAAAAATTCTTAAATATATTTTTTCAGTACACATGTAGGAAATGTTTTAAGTTTTAGAATTAAGGGTAACGTATTGAGTTGAATATACAGTTCTTAGTATGTTTTGGAAATGTGAAGTCTAGCTGCAGAGTTCAAGATGCAAGACTATCCTGGTGTGATCGAATTCAAAGCTGATAGGTTGAAGATTTTCTACCTTTTGTATTACAAAACCACATGAGCAATTCATAATATTGCCGATCAAAACAACTTAATTTAAAAACCCGGTAATTTGACGGGTAGCGCAGTGGGATCAGGAGATTAATTGCACAGTTGATCATGCGATTCTGACTTTTCAGAGAAAGTATTTATCGGCACACCTACAAGTTGATTAAAGTAATGTATCAAACTACCAACTCAATCATGCAAAAGATATGGAAGAGAGTTTTTTTATATGAGATATTGCTTATTTATGTGCTTGCCAGTAAGTATTATTTTCATAAGTGCTATAGTTTATAATTTGTATTTTGTTTGTCTTACGTATTCTTTCATGTACAGCACCACTGAGTATAGTATGTTTTACATGTTTATAATTTTGGCGCTATATAAATGTTAATTTATTACTATAATATTGACAACCATGTTTGATATGAATTTCTTTTAACAGCAGGTTGGCTTGAATGACACCGATATTCATCATGTCAATTATTTAATTTTTTGTGACTTTTTCCACCGAGAATATGTATGTTTTTTCACTATCAGTTATGATTTTTTCAGCCTGCCGTAAATTCCTATACGAATCAAACGGTTCCATTGAGAACTCGACTTCTTTACCTCTTTGATCTCTAAATTTTATTTTCAACCTTCTGTACAATTCATTTGATCTGTATGGTACATCTTGATTAATTTAATCCGTAAATGCTAATGTTAATGTAATAATCTGATCAGATAATGAAGCGGATACTGATTTAAAGGAATTGCATCACTAATGTAAAGAACATCATTATTTGTATTTGACAAAGTCGTAATTCTCGCCTAGGTAGATCTCCAGGCGGACAGCTCCTCTTCTTAGCTCAGCATTTTAATCAAGATGCTTACTATGAATTTGAACAATTCTTCGATGCAAAAAACATGTACTATTATTTTCAAATTTCAAATGAAATTATAGGGAAAGACCCTGCAGTCCCCTACCTATGTTCATACTTTTATTTTATTTCCACCATCGCATTTTGTATTACCATCCATCTATCGATCCCTTACCAATTCACAAGTTTGTACTTGAAAGCTGTAATTGGTTTTCCCCTCTAGAGATGGACTTTGATGGGTACTTGTTTCCCAAGCACCTGTTCAGGTGCAGAGCTATTGAGTTTAGCAAAGGAGCGTGAGTATTACCTTAATATTTAAACGTTGTTAGCGTCATTCGTACCTTAATAACTAACCTCCACTGCGCAGTTGTATCTTGAATACGATTGCCTTTTCATCAACCATATGAGCACTTATGGGACCCACGTCTGTCTGATTAGCTGTCTCTAAAATATAGTTAAAGGGTGTTAGCTTGATCCGTTATTTTACGTCTATAGATGAACCATTGAATATCTATATACGCTACTTCATCTCAGTGTAATGTTTTACTCATCATAACTAAATTTTATGAAGAAGAAATTGTTCTATGTTAACTTGGTAGAGTTTTGTTCTTTATTTTTTCTTTAAATAAATTTCAGTATTCATCTTCGTGAAAGATGGTGGACATGTCTTACATGTGTTGTGTTTTGAGCCTCTTCCGTGGGATTTTGGATCAATTCTATTTCTGTAAGATGTTTCTGATATATTTTGTATACCTTAGTAGCTTGTTTACGTATACCGCTCGATTAACATAACAAAGGGACCTGATCTTTTGACCTATAAGGACAAAACCATGTATGTTAGTTCAGGTCATTAATGAATATTCATAGGTTTTTCTGTAAGATATTTCTGATATATTTATACCTAAGTAGTTTGTTTACGTACACCGCTCGATTAACATAACAAAGGGACCTGATCTTTTGACCTATAAGGACACAACCATGTATGTAAGTTCAGAACATTAATGAATATTCATAGTTCTGTGATCATTTTTAAACCATAAAACTATGACGTAAGCGTGACGTGTTTGTAAAGATGAAAGTCAAAACAGAGCGTGATATCAGCAAAACTATCATGTTTAGGGGAAATACTGCACCATAGTTTCTTCAAAAACGAAACGAAAACGTTGTTTAGACCCTTTTTAAGTCTTTCAGTACGTTGTTCTTTACTTGCTGTAAAAATCCATCTATATCAAACAAGTCTTCATAAAAAAGTGTGTATATATTATTTCACCGAAATGCATCTTATCTTTTCAGGTCTATCCTGTTATTATTCTTTTCAATGGGAGTAATTGGTACATGTTTCCATGCATTTTTGCAGAATACAAGAACCGTGGATAACAAGGGGAGTACAGATGAGTCAATCAGAAATCCGTCCAGAGGTAAAAACCATGCTACAAATAACAAACATCAAAACAAAGAGGATTCTCTAAATGAGAGAAACACTTCCTTAAATGAAGACAGAAAACATTACAACTGTCGAGAGACAATGGCATGTACAAAGTAACAAATTATTTGGAGGTCGATTCGGTGCATTTTTTAAATGTCACTAATTACAGTCCGGGAGCATGCCCAATATTAGGAACCCATATGTACCTAAAATTAGAAACATTATTTTGTATAAATCTGGATTATCCATAAAGATTAACACCTGGACTAAGGATAATCTATATACCCACTTTGAGTATATGGATCACTCTGTTAGCAGTGGTGATCTACAATTTGCATTTAGTGTTATCTATCAGCCCCCTCCCTTCTCTAAAAATTAACTCAAAAACTTCATATTTTTTGATGAAAGGGCGCTATATCTAGAAAAAATATTGCTGCCGTGAAAGATCGTGTGGCCATCGTTGGCGATTTGAACTTTTACCTGGATAACCCTAATGATGTGGATTCACTTAAGTTTCCTAGACTTTTAAATGTCCACGGTTTAAAACAGCATGTCCTTTGTGCCACACATCGTGCTGGACATACCCTGGATGTAGTGATAAGTCGAGAAAATAGTGACATACTCTATGGTTCACCATTTATTGTTGACGCATGTCTTGGCAATATGAATGGAAATTTGACTTGTGATCATTACGCTATAGGTTTCAATATTAAAACGCATAAGCCAGATCACATTTGCAAAGTTGTAAAGTCCAGGAAATTTTCATGGTATCAATTTGCCTAATTTCATGAAGGACATATAATTAGTCGATCGCCACGCACCAAAATGCACCAAGATCATTACTTTAAAACCTAATGCCCCTGTTACACGGACACACTCAGATATGCAAAACATGAACCTAGGTGTTTGGAGGAAGACTCGTCTTACTGTCCACTTTATAGCAATCAATGCCACGTTGTCAATAAACTTCTGATAGAAGAAAAACATAATTACTATTGCAACAAAACTGCGGAATGTGACAGAAAAAAGAAAACAAACAGACTTTTCAGTCTAACTAAGGATGTGATGGGTGGTCCAAGTGATGCGAACTTACTATCGCACGCATGTAAGGAAAGTCTTACTAAACAGTTTGGTGAATTCTTAATAAACAAGGTAACAGCTATCGGTGAGGAATTCGATACATGTGATGCTACGTCCAGTTTGGACATAATGACAAACAATAGTATTTTCGATGGTAGTACTCTAGTATATTTTTCTCCTACCACCGAGGACGAGGTTCGGAATTTAATTTGCAAGCTCCCCCAACAAAGTCGTGCAGCTTCAAACCAATGCCTACCTGGCTAGTGAAGCAATGTGTTGATGTACTCCTGCCAATGATAACAGCCATCATTAACCAATCACTTTTTGAGTCAAAAGTGCTGTCTTGCTTTAAGCGCTCTTATGTAAAACCACTACTGAAAAAGTCTGGCCTAAGTAAAACAAATATGTGAAGAAAGCTTGAAGAGAGTAAAAAAAGGTGGGTTGACGTCCTTGCTACATCTGCAGAGGAAGCAGCTAGTAATGACAGAATGAGAGAGCTTTACAAGATAAGCAAAACAATTTGCAATGAAAGGACTAAGGTTGGGAGTGCTATAAGAGACAAGAACGGGAATCTATTGACGGATGAAAAAAAAAAAAAAAGAGAGTTGGAAAGAGCATTTCAAGGAGATACTGAATAGACCAGATCCTGTTTGTCCAGTTTCTAACATAACATGTGACCCTGAAATAGACGAAATCAGTACCAGTTATATTACAAGAAGTGAAATAAAAGAGGCATTGATGAAGCTAAAGAATAACAAAGTTGCTGGCAAGAATAATATAACTGCCGAGTTGTTAAAAGCTGATATGTGCACATCAGTATTATTGTTTGAAGAGCTGTTCAGAATTGTATGGGAAAAAAACAAAAATACCTTAGAAAAGCAATACTACCTGACTACTGTATGCGACAATTGGCGCGAAATAACCTTAGCATCCATACCGAGCAAAATAATTTAAAGAGTTTTAATCGACAGAATTAGAAAAGGTGTTGACAGTAACATGAAAGATGAAGAGGCTGGATTTAGAGGAGGAAGGAGTACCACCGAGCAAATTTTGATCCTGCGCAACATTCTAGAACAGGTGGTTGAATGGCAGTTAACCATATATCGCCTTTGTTGACTTCGAGAAGGCGTTTGACTCAGTGCACAGAGAAAGTCTCTGGAAAATAATGGCAGCCTATGGTATTCCACAAAAGATAACATGTTTCATTAAAGCGTTATATGAAGACAGTGAATGTGCAGTTATAGATGATGGTGTGGAAACTGAATGGTTTCAAGTCAAAAGTGGTGTAACGCAAGGTGATGCAATTTCAGGGTTCCTTTTTCTGATGTTCTGATGGTGATAGACTGGGTGATGAGGAAAACGACTAATAATAACAGGAATGGAATTAGATGGAAATCATGTCAACCCTTGAGGACTTAGATTTTGCTAATGATATCGCTCTACTTTTATCTACATATCAACACATGCAAACCAAAGTGACCAGGCTCAATCATTATGCTATCCAAAACAGAATCTCTAAGCAAGAGTAGCATTTATAAAATTAAATAAGATATGTAACACTAGCACATTCTCAATATATACACAAATACGACTGTTTAACTTTCTTGTTAGGTCTGTACTCTTGTATGGTTGCGAGACTTGTAGAGTTAATGTAGCAGATAATAAAAAGCTAGATACATTTATGTTCAAATATAACAAGAGAATTTTAAAGATCAGATGGTCATATGTAATATCTAGCGATGAAATACTGAGAATTACTAAATATGACAAAATCAGCACTGAAGTAAAAAAAGAAGGTGGAGGTGGATTGGTCATGTGATGCGCATGAACATTATTAAGCACTGTGTGACAGCTATGACGTGGAAGCCAGAGGAGGGAAGGAAAGTTGGTCGTGCTAGAATGACCTGGAAAAGGACAGTCAAGAAGGAGAGGAATGTGATGGGATGGAGCTCGTGGACAGAAGCCAGACAAATTTTAAATAACAGAGTCCAGTGGAGAACGTGCACTGCAGCCTAATGGGCCAGGAGGCCTGAAGAGACTAGGTGAGGTGTGAAATAAAGAGGTGCTAAAGAATCACCGACCTACATCAAACTTACCTTTTATATCAAAACTTGTAAAAAAGTTGTAAAATACGCCTTAAACAACATTTGAATGTCAACGCTTTGTATGATAATCTCCAGTCTGCATATCGCCAGTTCCATTCAACAGAGTCGGCTTTACTAATAGTACATAACGACATTGCTACAGCTCTTGACAAGAAGTCCCACACTATGATGGCTATCTTAAACCTGTCGGCAGCCTTCGATCTTATTGATAATGAGATCTTAATTAATCGTCTTCATCATACTTTTGGAATTGCTTCAAACTCATTGCAGAGAGAGAGGGTTGAACACACAATTACAATGACGGGGTTGTCGCCTGCGTATTCGGTTATGATAGTACAAATGCTATCACGAAACGCTTAATACGACCCGGACGACAACACAGGTACGACGTACGGACAGACATAACATCGACAACCAATTCAATGTCTACGGCCTTTGATAACCAGTTGTGGTGCACTGGCGTGTCTACCCAACAGTAGTTTAAGTCCTATATAAGGGATAGGGTGCAATGCGTTCAAATTGGTGATGTTACATCTGGTGAGAGACAGTTAAGGTCTGGGGTGCCACAGAGATTTGTACTTGCTTCGTTGGTATACTGCATGTTTACCCATCCAGTTGGAGAAATAATTCAGTGCCATAACATCAACTATCACTGTTATGCTGATGATACACAATTGTATTTGAATTTTGTTGTGTTGGAGTGATGGGAGAATGTATCATCAAAGCTCCAAGTATGTCTTTCAGATATAGTCAGTTGGATGCAGGTGAATTGTTTAAAACTTAATCAAGATTAAACTGAACTCATTGTATTTACACCAAAATTTCAAGGTAATGCTATCCAAAACTTATTTGTAAATATGGGACCCTACACCATACGTTCTGTTCCCAACGTTAAGAATTTGGATGTGCATCTCAATCATAATCTTACTATGGAAAACCAAATTGACTCTATTTTAAGTCCTGTTATTGGCAGATCTAAAATGAGGTATAAAACTGTTTGTAAGACCTTAATCCATGACATCAAAATTGGATTACTGCAATGTCCTACTATATGGTCTGCCTTATAACCTCACCGCCCGTCTTCAGCGCGTCCAAAATTGCGTTGCACGGCTTGTAAGTCGCACTCGTAGACATGAACACATTACACGTGTCTTACGTGACTTACATTGGTTGCCCATTCATTGCAGGTCCAGTTATAAATTCCTTTTATATACATATAAGTCACTAAATGGTTTAGCCCTGTTTACCTCACTCATTAAATACATAAATAACAGCCAACTCGATCTCTTCGATCAGAATCCAAGTCATTACTTACAAAACCTGTCATAAAAACTGCTATATACAGAAACAGACGATTTGATCATTCAGCTGCTACATTGTGCAATAATTTATCTGATGAAGCCAGGTGTGCCAAAAAACATATGATTTTAAGAAACTTGTAAAAACTTTTCTTTTTAGATCTGCTTTCTATTAATCGTGCTTTTATACTTTTCTAATGTCGGTTTTCTCTATGCATTTCCCATTTTACACATATTTATTGTACAAATGCCCTCTTTTACCCTTTTTTACCATCTTTATATTTACATTTACGATTTATATGTATGTATATTTGTATGTTTTTTATTGTGAAGCGCCTTAGAACAATTTCTGATTGGATAGGGCGCTATATGAATTTTGTATAATAATAATAATCATAATAAAAATAGTAATAATAGAAATAATAATAAAATAAAATGAATGATAGTAATAATAATAATAATAATAATAATAATAATAAAATAATAATAATAATAATAATAATAATAATAATAATAATAATAATAATAATAATAATAATAATAATAATAATAATAATAATAATAATAATAATAATAATAATAATGATAATAATATAATAATAATAATAGTAATGGTAATGTAAAAAGAAACATGATCAATAGATCAAGAAGAATTGGAAAAATATTAATTCAATCGCTTTTGACAATGGAACGAAAATTTGCATCTTTTCTGTATCTCTCTATTGAAATGTCTTTTAGTTTGATATATTTATAATCCTATGTTTGACATTATCATTCAAGTGGACATTTTGATGAGTTTCTCGGCTATACGAAACCTGAGGAGCTTGAAATATAATCCAAAGTCTAGCACGTTACCAGCGTTAAACGGAATTCGAGTCATAAGCACATTGTGGATTATGTGGCTACATACCTGTGGGTTTCTGACGAAAAAGGCAGGTAAGACATATGTTATCATATTATCTGTTTTTGTATGGATGTACATATTTAATTGCCACATCGTGATGTCATGTGATTTCATGTGTTTTGTTAGTAAAACTAGTAAGGAGACGGGTTGCTTAACTTTTCTGCGCTTCAAGTATGCATAGTACTATATAGCTTCCAATCCAGTGAGAGAAATCTACTTGTTTATATATAAAGTTTTAAACTGCTCCTTTTAACAGAACCTATTATACTCATTTTTACATTTATTTTGTCTTCATTAAAGAGAGTTCAAAGAGCTCTCTTTAAAAAGACCTTTCTTTTTGTGGCCATTTTGTTGGATTCAACATTTTATGATTCTTTAGGTTCTTATAACATTGCTGCCATACAACCGACAAGATCATATTCAAGTGTTAATGCATCTTGACTCAACATCAACGCAATCCTATGAATGTCTTATTTCCTCAATTCAAACTTGCATGGTTTTTGGTGAATCTTTTAAAACCGCTTTCAGCTTCATTTTTTCAATTCCAATTTTAACAGTGTTCAACCGTTTTGTGTCATATTCGAGTCCCTGCTCACAATTAAGAAAAACCTTGTTTCTGTTTTCAGCGCTTACCAAGCTTGAGTATTTTATGTTTATATTTTATGTTTATGTACTTAAAATTTCGTAACCATTTAAAAAATTGTGTTCTTCACATAATAGTAACTTCACTTTTTAGAGTTTGAGGAAGATTGCGAGTAAAACTTTCGAAGGGAAATTTTCATCAAGATTTTAGAGATTTATAGTTAAATGTAATTTACCAGCTGATTAGTTTATGGTTTGTAAAATAAGCATATGTGGGCATAACATTTTAATCTTTTTTAATATGTCAGAAAATTATCTCTACATATACAAACATTTGTGGACTTCTACAATGATGTATACTGCGAAGGAGGGTACCTTCGCTGTCGATACATTTTTCCTGCTAAGGTAAGTTACGCAGTTAGATTCTTGTCACTTAAATAAACAATTCCAAAAAAAAATATATAAAAAATATAAAAAAAATGGAGGGGGGGGGCAGTTTACTCGATATCAGGCAGTATTCACACTTTTATTTGCAACCTTAACGTACCCGTTGATCATTACACAATGCATTGAAATGTGTATTTATGGATATATATTTATATCTAAATGTTGTGTGTTTTTACATCTCTGGCAGCTTGGTATATAGAAAAAATACAGAAAAGTTGGTTTTTAAGTTTAAAGGTGACATATAGCAGCTTGTACACGTGTGAAAGATCAATAAATTTTGAGTAAAATGCTCTTAAAATTATTGAAAAGCTTGTGTAGTTTTTCTGTTGTGTCCCTATATTGCTAAGTGTTGAAAATCCGCCATTTTTGATACCCTCACTTAAAAATCTTAGAACAATTACAAACCAAACTAAATCAAACTAATGATTTTGATAATTTGGAAAAATGTTTTCAAAGTAGGAATCGGGAGGTAGTAAAAAGGTTAACAATATACGAAAATCTATTCTAAGTCCAATTTACAATATTTGCTGGGCACTACCATTATAGAAAGAGTTTAGCAAAACGTGCCAGAATAAAGAACATTTCTAGCCAGTGAGCTGAAACAAAGAACCCAATTGCAGATGCCGCAAGTAGGCTATGCGTTAAATATTGCACTGTACAAGAACTGCGAACATCCAGAACCGCCGTACTTGAATGCGTCAAAACATTACATTCTTAGTCTGTTTGTGAATGCATAGAACCAGAATAGAACTCCCTGATAGATTTAAAGGACTGGGTTTCTGGGGTAATATTGTAGACTGTGCTATGTGCCGAAACACGTATGAAACCCAAATCGTATCATTGTAAAATGGCAATGGAATTGAAAGAAGAAAAACGATGTATTTGCAATTGAGCCTTTATTTTGTCCTTATATCAAGGAAGTTTAACAACTCCCTTGCTAATCAGGCCCGTAGCCAGGAATTTGAAAAGTGGGTTCGTTTTGGTATAATAGGGCAAATTTTTTTGAAATTCCGGGTGCTTATATTTTTGTTAATTTCAAAAGGGCACTTTCTCAACAAAAGAGTGTTCAGGAATTTGAAAGGAGGGAGAAGGGAGGGGGGGGGGGGGGATTCGTTTTTAACGGATAAAAGGGCAAACAATCTTGAAATTCTGGGTGCTTATTATATTTTCAGATTTTAAAATGGCACTTTCTCAACAAAAGGGATTTCGTACGTGCTTATTATCCCCTGGCCAACAAAGTTGGTGAAGAGGGGAGATAGCATCTTTACCATTCGTCCGTCCGTCCACATCTATTGTCCATCCGGCCTTATGCGTTGTTCTGTTACTCGGAAACAACAGATTGCTGCCTAAAGAGAAGGAATTCCAACTATTTTTATAAAAATAAATTTATATAAAAGAGGAGAAATGTATTCCAGTCTTAAATAGCAACAATAAACGGATTTGTCCTGGGTTGAAAAAAACAGTTAAATATTAGAACTGACGACTGAATGGAATTTATAATGAAGTAAACAATAAGGTTTCGCTAGAATTGAGTGGAAACATAATAGACTTATGATAAACTCAAAGTTAATCTGCAATTAATTTTCATTCTGATTTGGTAGATAGAAGAGCCCTAGTTGGTTTATACAGTATTATAAGGAGATTTTTTTCTTCTAATTGAAGTGTCAGATTTAAGTTAAAGGCTTGGAGCTGTAGTGCAATGGAGTGAGCGGAGGTTATAGTGAAGGTTAGAATGATGAGTTGGTTAATAGTATATTTGTTAAGATGAATGCATGGCAAAAGGTGGGTTGGGTAGTAGGTGAATAGATGATGGTAGGTGAATGGGGGGTGGTAGGTGAATGGAGCATGTTGAGGAATAGAGGATGGTAGGTGAATGGAGGATGGTAGATGAACGAAGGATGGCAGGTGAAGGGGCATGGTAGGTGAATAGGGTATGTTGAGGAATAGAGGATGGTAGGTGAATGGAGGATGGTAGATGAACAGAGGATGGTATATGAAGGGGGATGGTAGGTGAATAGGGCATGTTGAGGACTAGAGAATGGTAGGTGAATGGAGAATGGTAGATGAACAGAGGATGGTATATGAAGGGGGATGGTAGGTGAATAGGGTATGTTGAGTTGATAGAAGTGAGGAGATGGGATTTAGAGGAAAGAATGTTGGGTGGAAGATGATAGAATGATCGGTAGATGTAGGAATTAGGATGAAGGTGGGATAGCATAGGAACATGATGGGATGAAATATGGGACAGGGTGAGATGGCATGAGGGACAGGGTGGGATGGAATATGGGACAGGGTGGCATGTGGGACAGGGTGGCATGTGGGACAGGGTACCATAGAATGTGGGATAGGATTTCATGGCATATAGGACAGGGTGGGATAGCACGTGGGACGGTGGCGTGGCATGTGAAACAAGGTAGTATCATGACATTTATGACAGGCTGGGGTGGCATGTGAAACAAGGTAGTATCATGACATTTATGACAGGCTGGGGTGGCATGTGGGACAAGGTGCGATGGCATGGGGACAAAGTGTAATGACATGTGAGACAGGATGGCATGTCGTCTGGATTTCAGCTGGGTTGGCACATGGGACAGGGTGGGATAGGATGGAATGGCCTGTAGGACAGGGTGGGATGGTACGTGGTACATGGAAGAATGTCATGTGGGACAGGGTAGGATGGCACATGGTACAGGTAGGGATGGAATGTGGGACAAGGTGACATGGTATATAGGACAGGAAGGGATGGATGTGGAACAGGGTGGGATGGTATATGGAACAGGGTGGCAAGGCATATGGTAAGATGTCATCTTGATTGCAGGTCTAATGGCATATGGGTCATGTTGTAGAATGGTGTCTGGATTTCATGTATGATTTCCTGTGAGGAGGGATATAGGATGTGACATCATGCAGAACAGAGTGTGGGATGGCAGTTGTGGCATAGGGCGGAAAGCATGGTATTAGCGGCGATGGGATTTGTATCGTTTGCGATGTCTGATTAATATGGCTTCTTTAATCTTCCCGTTATGCTTGTCCGTTATTGTCAGTCAAACTTTCAAGATTTTAGAATTCAGGTGAACTTTGTGATGTCATCTGATGAACCAGGGACACTGCTCGTAAAATGTGTTCTTCAGTTTTAACCACTTATATAAGATTTTTTCTTCTATGCGGATTACCTGTTGCCCTAGGAGTACAATTAAGTTTTAAAATATCCCGAGAAAATCAGATGCTGTCCTTCAATTTTTTTAGAGAGGATTGCAAACAAAGGATTTGCATAACAATTGAAGACGTGTTTATCTGCTTATGTCACAAATAATCACGTAATAAGGCCAAACAATGAAAATGCTGTAAAACGTTGAGTTTTTAACTGATTTTAATGTAAGTTCTTGCTGCATTAATGGTTCATTCTATATTTGAAATTATATTGTCAAATTGCCTCTAGATGTTATCATACCTTTAAAGGATAGTGGATTCATAATCCTAACTGTTTAGCTCCATATTTCAAGCCAATACAATTTGTTTCGTGAAAGGTGACATACACTCCAAAAGTTGTTGGGCATTTAGGATGAATATTTTGCATTGGTAATTTGGTATAGGCCTATTTGGAAATGTTTTTTAATGTTTTCTATTACACTTCTAAGAATATAATTATCATCATCATAACGAGCGAACTCGGGCACAGTCGACAAAGATTTTCCACTGCTTGCGATCATCCATGGCACCTGGCAGGACATCTCTTTCAATTTTAGTGTCCTTCTCAAGAACATCAATGTAGTTATTGCTGGCCTACCACGACTTTTTTTTCCATGTTTTGTGTCCCAGAGAAGTGTCTGATGTATGACTTCATCTCTGCTCCTCCAACAGTGGCCAGCAAATTTAAGGTACATTGCCTGGATGACTTCAGAAATAGGCTGTAAGTTTCCATAAAGTTGGCTGTTAGGGAGGTGCTGTTGCCATGACACACTAAGGGCAAATCTCAGCAATTTTGTGTACGTACCATCCAGTCTCCTTGAAAGTGCACCTGTCATAGTCCATCCCTCAGATCCATACAACAGCACACTTTCAACAGCTGCCTTGAAGAAATTGATTTTGAGATCTCTGGAGAGATCACTACGCCATATGTTGCTCAGCTTAGAACAGGCAGTCCATGCTTTTCCAATTCGAACATCTATGTCTTTTTTGGTGGAGTCTACCCACGAAACAAGATACTGGAAGTTGGTGACTTGCTTTAAAGTGGTACCGTAAATGTCCTTGAGGCTAGCTTGTGGATGGTTGTACATCATGTGCTCAATCTTATGACTATTTATTGTCAGACCAACTTCTTTGGCAGCCTGTTCAATTCTGTGTAATAGATGTTCAGCATCAGCAATGTTGTCTGACAGCAGCGCAATGTCATCTGCAAAATCAGTGTCAGTTAATGTTGTAGATGGGCATGATGGGTGGCGTCTGCTCTGTTGTTGCTTAAAGGTGAAACCCAGGTGTTCATGGTTCTCCATAGCTTTCCTCAAAGCATAGTCGAGCGTTATGATAAACAGGAAGGGAGCAAGAGTGTCTCCCTGTAGAACTCCGGCCAGAATTTGAAAAAAGTCTGTATCACCATCAGGACTTCTGACCCTTGCTCTTGTGTTTTTATACATAATACCAATGCCATTGACAATGAAAGGCGGTATACCATAAGCAAGGAGGATTTGCAGCATTTTTTCACGATGAATACTATAAAAAGCCTATATATTTAATATGTTTGATCAATTATTAAAGAATCTCTCATTTCTATTTCTTAGTGGCCTTCTCATGACATACCATACTCTTAAGAATGTTTCCAAGTCTGAAGGCAAGACAAACTGGAAGCTTTTCTACATGCATCGCTTTTGGAGGCTCACTCCGTTGTATATGGCTACTTTAGGTATATGGGTTTGCCTAACACCGCACATGGGTTCGTTTGCTGGAAACAGCGTGACATTCATGCATGTTAAGCGAGTGTGCTCAAAATACTGGTGGACTTATCCTCTGTACATTAACAACTTTGTTCCTTATCCTGGTTCAAATCCGGAGGTAAGAGGTATTTTTCAGTTTATGCTATGAATGAAAAATTACTGATGGATAATTTGATAGATAGGAAATGAATAGCTTTTGAAGACCGATGGGTGAGAACTAGATAAGTAAAAAACAATTATAACGAGGAATTTCTGCGCGAGACGTGCGGATATGCTGAATGCAGAACTACCTGAAAATAATATGTGGTGCATTGCAAGACTATTTATGATTTGAGAAGCTCATAAAGAGCCATACGTTCAAGCACCGCATGTTCGCTCCTCGTATGAAATATGCATAGGCGGAGTTTCCCTAATGAAAGTGTTGGGGGAGGGGTGAGTGGGAGGCAAAAGTGAGATCACAAAATCACGTTAAGATACTAAAAATCACCTTACAAAAAATGTAAATTCGGAAACCGTGGCCCCCTTGCTCCCCCAAAATCGCGCCAATGAATGCAAGGGATATCTGTAATTTATCGGTTTGTAGATCTCTTAAACATGGTTCTATGGTATGTTTGGTGTGACGTCATTGAAGAACAATACAATTCAATGACGATGTTAAACAACCCTCATCTATCTTTTTCAGTGTATGAGTTGGGCTTGGTATATGGCTGTCGACATGCAATTCTTTGTTGTTTCACCCATCATACTGTGTTTGCTGATAAGGTAGGTGGAAACAGATGGGGGAGGGGGGTCTGTTTGTTTTATAATTTCTGAATTAAGAATATGATCCAAATGACAAGAATTAACGTTATCAAAGTCCCTTGTACCCGCAAGCCACAGTTTGGACATTGATGTCGAAATACATTTTGTTGGACCGTTCACACAAACCAAGGGTGCAACGTAGTCCTTGCACAAACACACCCACTTTTCGGCGCTGGCCATTACAGCTTCATGCTGTAACCATGCATGTTAAGACGCATTCCTTAAGAGAAAACGTTCTTCGCTTTGGATGTGACTTTTTAATGAAAATGTAAACCTTAGATGTCAAGAAATCCCGGTATCATGATCTGTGGTTGGTTTCGCCAAACATGAACATTCATACGAGGTATTATTAACCCGTTTTAGAATGAAGTATGTGCGCTTATCTAAAAACAGTTGTATATTTGATCATGTTGATATTCTTTTCCTCGCGTATCAATAAAAACCAAATTGGCTGCTCCCAGAAGTCTATTAATCAAGCACTATGGATCTCCTCTTTTTTCCTATCCGGTAAAGTTTCAGTTTCATATGGTGCACTTGCAATGAGTATCTTATATCAAAATCTATGAATGACGCGGGTAAGTAGGTGTGTGAGTAATGTTGACTTTTTTTCTTTGTTCAATACAGACTCAAAAGAAGGAAATTTGGCTTTTGTGTCATTGTTATGACATGCTGTGTTTCACTGTCATTGATGGTGTTTTTAAATACGTTCTACGGCTTTATATACGGAGATAACCAATTGTAGTAAGAACCATTTGAATTAACATCTCACTCATCAAATATGATATAGCCTGCCTAATGTATTAAAGTTTTCTTCGTTTCTTTCCATTGCCTGATTACAACTACTAATTTTAAACTTCTCCTGATTGATCAGAATATTTATAATTTCTTATTACTTACCTCTGCTATTTTCTTTACCGAACTTGCCTCATCTTAAATGATGGAAATTCTCGAAGCTAAAAGATATTCACTGTATTCGACGTATTAAGCACGGGGGCGTAGGAAGGTTCCCCTCTCAGGAGGGGGGAAGGGGGGGGGCAAAACAATCCCTGTGACAAGTGCACACATTTTACTGGTAAATTAAGTTTTCATGAAAAGTTGCTGCTAATCCGGAAATTCCCTTCACTTTCAGAGAGATTTCCTTTATTTTCAGAAAAATTCCTTTATTTTCAGGAAATTTTCTTTAATTTCGGAAAATTTTAGGCAAATTTGGCCGGTTTTCGGGAAATTTTAGCCAGTTTTCGGCAAATTGTGGTCAGTTTTCGAGATAATTTGGCCTGTTTTTAGGTCATTTTGGCCAGTTTTCGAAAAAGTTTGGCCAGTTTTCCTGAAATTTGGACCAGTTTGGCCAGACCGGGAAAGAGATGGCTCGACTAGGAAAGCAAAATCTTGTCAGAGAGCAGCTTGCCCCTGTCCTCCGCTTCATACGCTACTGATTAAGCACCCTGCTCTATTAAGCGCCTATACCCAACATTTTTTACAGATAGCATGATTTATTTGATTAAATTGAATTAAAATACTTGAGTTTTGTTACATTTATTGCTTATTTTGCGTCGGACGATCACATTGTTTTTGTGGACATGGTGGAGGTTATTGTGGGGCTAGTACACCAGGTCATAAAAATTCAGTTGGAATAAGACACTGTACGCGGCCCAGAGCATGGGCACTTATTAGGAAACAGCTTTGGGCCTAAGAAGTGGTGCAATTCTATTTTCGTTAGCGCCCTCGACACTTATGTCAAATACGGTATATATAGTCTCGAGGGTATGTGTACACATCACATTTTGTATTATATGGCAGATAAAGGTTATAGAAAAATGTATATTGACATACTGGCTACCAAACTTTTTTCATGAAAAACGAGTGTAATTTCACAAAAATTGTTGTCATCATATCCTTAACATTAACTGGCTCGTAAGATGATTGATGCAATGGTTAAAACATGCCCAGCAATCGTTGTTTCTTTAATGTATTTTAACTACACCTTATTACTTTCTCAAATGACGAAAAAAGTTTAAGCCTTAGTAGGTTTTTAGCAGGAAATGACAAACAAAGGTTTTTCACGTGAAAACATATATCTATTCAATTATGATACATTTGCATATTTTAAGCTTATATTATATCAGATTAACAAACATTTATTGTTCCTTCCAGTCACGATTCACATCCCATCATATCCCATTCAGGCCAAAAACACTAATTGTTTTGATTTTCTTTAACTGTATAAAGCCCAAAACAAATTAATTAGATTTTCTTTGTGTCTAGAAAATTGTTGATTGGATTTTCTTTCAGGTCATTACCTCAATGTGGAGCACATTCCATCTGAATGTTTTAACTAAGTCTCAATAAGTATCCCCCTCAAGCATCCTCACCTCCTCTGTTTCTGGCGTTCCCATGCATGTAATCCGAATTTAACCACCTCTTAAGCAGTTAGGTGTAAAACCATACACCCAATTTTATCAAGTTATATACAACAATTCTTCAGATATGTTGATAAATAACAAACAAGCAGTTTAACAAAAAAACAAAGGGGTGAAAAATGGAATCATTTTGAAGAAACACAAGTTTGTGTTTGTTTGTTTCATTAGGGCTTAACGGCACCACGACAACGATGGTCAAATTATGCCTGAGAGATTAAATCATTTCAGAGGTAGGAAGAAAAGAAAATAGGGGAATAGTGAGAGAAACATGGGAACTAAAAGCTGGGATCGAGAGAGGAAGTGCATGGGTGTAAAAGGGGGCACAAGTAGGGAGAGTTGGATGGGAGAGGAGGACTAAATATGGTTGTAGTAGGAAGTATGATGAAGGAAGGAGATAATTTTATCCGGAGGGTTTTTCTGGAGGAGCTCGGCTATTGAGTTGTGGGGAGCGAGGGAAGCTCTGGGAAGGTTGTACAGGGGGCAAGCAAGGAGGACGTGGTGGACTGTGGGGTGCAATCATGCAATGGCAATTGTTGCAGAGGGGTGGGGTGCCAATAAGGAGGTGGGAGTGAGTAAGGTGGATGTGACCTGTTCTAAGGCGGGTAATGTGGACGTTGTCGATACGGGAAAGAATGTGGATGGTGGGTTTGATCAGAATGGTAGGCTGGATGACGTGGAGTTTGTTATCAATTTGAGAGTCCCATGAGGTTTGCCAGCAGTCACGAGTAAGGGAAGCGATAAGCGGTTTGGTTTCGGAAAAGGAGTAGGGGCAGTGGCGTAGCCAGAGGGGCGATTCCCCCCTCCCCCCACCAATATTTTAATCCATCGGTTCAGATTTTAATCCGTTGGTTCAGATTGGTGGCTTCGCTTCAACAAGCTTTGACATTCCAGGTGCTTATTATGTTTTTAGATTTCAAAAGGGTACTTTCTCAGAAAAAGGTTCTTCGGTAATAATATATTAAAAATTTGTGCGACTTTGTATTTAAATACATGAACTTAGACACATAGAGAGAGAGGGGGGTGTCGGCGTGCACGTGATACAAAACAGGCTCATTTTAAAAGTTTGACAACATTTACACAAGTTTGTAGTAAATTATTGAAACCCATATTTTTCAAAGATTGACGATAAACCTAACCATGTACAAACGTAAACAATAAAACATAATTCCACATTATTCATTTTCATGATTTCGTGTTTTGTATATGGTGTATTATACCTCTCTTTGACATGAATTTTAACTTGTAAAATACACTTTCTTACTAGGCGTTGTGGCATACCCCCCTGGACCCCCACGTGGCTTTGCCCCTGGATCCCACCAGGAACCCTTAAGCGGGCCCCTACACCCCACGCCGAAACGTCCAGTGCTTTGCGCTCGAAGTGACACATGACACCTTCGGTGCCTCAACTACTACACTAAATATCGTGTCAATTCAATTCCCCCCAATATGAAAAGCCTGGCTATGCCACTGGTAGGGAGAGGCTTAGAGCAAGCTTAGCAGCTGCATTAGCTCTGTAATTGCCAGGGATGCAAGTTTGTGAAAGTGTCAATACAGTAGGTTCACCAAAACCCAAAATGAATCAAGTTGATTTTTGCGTCCTTGTTTTTATTATCATGCTTTCAGTTCCTGCATTTATATGTTCCTGACCGAGGCGTCCAAGCTATAACCATGGAACCTTGTACCAACTCCAGCACCAACACTAACACCCTGTCTAATTTAAAAAAAAGGTAAGAAAACCCCTAAACAATATTTGTTCTACTTAACACCTATTGGTGAAACACAACTGCAACATTATGAACAACATATAACTTCATTATAGTTGTGTCCGTTCTAATTTACTTCAAACGATGTGAGGCTTATAACACTAGCACAATAAGTGCATTAAAATCATGTCACCTAAATATAACATCATGATATAATAATAACATAGTTATACTAAATAATCAAACATGACCACTCAACCATAGCTCCCTTCAATTGTTGCCAGGAAGGCGCCATTTTAATACAAGATGGCGGCATGGGGACGCCGTTTTAAATAACAATAGGCGGCAATTAAGAGGGGCAATTTAGCGTTGGGGTCCCCATAACAAACATATCGCACTGTCATTGTTTGGGCCTGCAAATGATCCCCCAAGATGCTCGGTCCGTGGGGTTTACCCACCCTTCCCAACCTATTGTTGCGCCACTGCACCACATCTTAATTGGTTGTTTATCTTTTAACAAGAACAACAAAAAATGATTGATAACGAAATACTAAACATTTAAAGACCGTGATTTTAATTTTTGCATCGCTTCACCGACCACCTGAAACAGTTTCATACAAGCTGAGTTTACTTTCATCTGAGTTTACTTAGTTTTCCGCAATATGAACATCCCAAGCATATTCTCCGATATGGCCGAAATGGACATGTGAAGTAAAATACAAATGTCCAAGGAGAGCGTCACGAGCGTGTTGTAGTCAGGTGCCTGGTTAAATCTAACCCTACTTTCCGTTGTTACCATTTGTCTGTCCGAACGGAACTCGTACGTTTCTCATATGGCTTATTAATCAACCACCTCAAATGAATTCAACACTGTGTCGCATATATAAATAAAGATTACTGAAAGTCAAGTAGATGTTTTTGAAGTTGTTAGCAATTCCTCAAAGTATTTTAGAGTATTTCAATGTCAAATAATAAACATCTTAGCTCTTTCAATACATATTTATGCATGAAAACCAGTCAATTCGAGCCGGTGACCAAGTATACTTCATTTTAGCGGCATACAAAACCAGAAAACGGGCTCGCGGCAGTCATGTTTTTTTCTTCCTGTTTCAAATTACTCACTAATGTATGCCCGTCACACCTTCTCGTGCTTACGCCATCAACAAAAGTGCGCAACAACCCTCTGTCCAGCTGTCCCTGCCATCTGTTCAAGTTCCTCCATTTTCTGATTGTGCAGGTTGCGTCGTCAGTAGTTCTTGGGGCTGCCTCACTTCTTTCCCTGAGGGTTCCAGATTAAGACATGTCAGGTGATATTGGTAGTAGGCTTCCTTAAAGGAAAATTTCCATGGAATTTCATGTACATCATAGAGAAAACTTTAAGAAACAGATTAGTAAAAAAAGAAAATTAAAACTTGATATCTTATTCTATAGAAGAAGTTATTGAACTTTAAACATTTTTCTTGCCCGCATACAAATTATTTTTGTACTGAGTCTTAAGTCATCATTATGATATCATCACAGCACTTCCTGTACTAATCTTTATGTATTTCTTTGGAAATTAATGGCCAATTTTTCATAATTTAAACATAGATTACAATAACAGATTCAAAAAATTACTTGTAAATTTTATTCTACACTATTCTTAATATTTTTTGAAGAAAAAAAAAAAACGTTCCCAATCATTTAAAAATACGAAATTAATTTTCATAGAAATACATAAAAAATAGAACAGAAGTGCTGTTATGACATCATAATGATGACTTAGACTCAGACCAACACTGAATTTCTTTTTATGCAGACAAGAACACTCTTTAAAATCAATAACTTTTTTGTAAGAATAAGATATTAACTTATTTTGTCACTAATCTGTTTCTTTTATTGTCCTCTATCAAATATATTAAAATGAGATTTCATTTGAATATTCCTTTAAGGCTGGTGTGTTTAATTCTCCCCTACCTTTGCTTGCGGATCATATCATCTGCATGATCTGCTGGTAACTGGTTGGTGGTTTTCTAGAGGCCTGAATTTCTAATAATCTCAGGCCAATGCATTCCTGAGATTTCTACGTAAACAGCTGTTGACGATTGTTTGAATTTTTTCAAAATAGCCTTTGTGGAACGCCATGTCTCTGCTCCATAGCAGCATAGACCTAACACTGGAGTTAAATAGCCTAACTTTGGTGTGTTGAAATATAAGTTTAGAGTTCCAGATGTCCTTTATTTGGATAAAGACTGCTTTTGCCTAAAATAACATTTTAGCATAGTAGATATTTGATAGATTAAGGCATTTTGTAGAATGACGTGGAGGTTGGGACTATTTTACTATGATTTTAGCTAGCAGTTTTCTTATTTGGCAGCTTTTACAACTCACGAGCCGACAGTGATCTTTATCAGTTCAATACATACACAAAACCATGGTGTCGAATCTCTCCATACTTGTTTGGCATTGTGTTAGGATATATACTACAGAAAAGGAAGACACAAACGGTGGAGCTTAACAAGGTATATATATAAATACGGTTACTGTTCAATTGCCAAGTTTTGTCGAGTATTATAAATCATTTTATCATTAATCTGTACCTCCTATTCGAAGCCCCGCCTGCGCGTTTCACCCCAACCCTGCCCCCTTATTTCAATATATTGTCCTTATCGACTTTCTACCCTTTATATCAAATCCTGAATTTACCATCTTTGAACTTACCAAGTTTCTACATAACATGTTCTGTGCACTATAGCTCGTTATGACTATACACTGATACATGGACATGTAGTAATTTGTATAGTGTTTGAAAAAGTCCGAGAAAGAGTAAGGCAGATAAGTTTGACAAAAAGCTATTTCCGCTTGAATTTGATTGGAGTATTGTAAAGAATAAAAAGCTTTTGGTCAGAATGTGCGTCATTACGCCAAAGACTCATGGTAGACATTTAGAAAACAAACTGACAAAGGATCTGCGAAAGAAAACACCAACTGACCAAGGTCGCCACACAGAATTTGCATGCAATTTATACCTGACATGCAATTTGATTTTGATGCCTGACATTTAAGAAACCTGTAAAAGGGTCAACAGGTCAATGTTTATACGATTTTAATGAAAATGTTTTGCTATCATGGTGCATGGTTTTAATTTAGCTAATGTTACCTCTATACGTCCGCATACACTTAAGATGCCTTTTAACAATCATCGAGTTACTACAATAGCCCTCTCCAATCGGCAAATCACCAGCTCATTATGACCAAATCAACGATGTAAATCTTACAGTATAGCACTGACCAACACCTCTTGGGTCCTTCCCCCTACACCCAACTCCCACTTGTTACATGCTGTCAAAGGTCAGATGATTACACAGTGTTCCTCAAAAGGAATGTAGTTTTTGTAAATGACTTATGAAAAGATGAATGAGAAACAACCAGGGGTAGTAGAGTCTTCTGAGTGACCAGGTGACTTTACTGCTTAAAGCTCTGATACCTTTTATTTTGTTTGATTAAAGTGGTTAAACCTGGCATTATGGATATTGTCAGTGGGGATTGTATATGTAGCCGTGTTTGGTCATTCATTTGGGAAAACGCAACTCCCGCAGTGGCTTGCAGTGATGTGCTTGACATTAGAAAGACCAATATATGCCTTAGCTATCGGATGGATAACATTTGCTTGCTTGTCAGACTTAGGAGGTGAGAATATGCGTCATATCTTATTTTACTCTGTAACATTGCGTGTCGTATTGCCTGCTGTGAAAACGGGCAGGATTTGTTGCCCTTATGTAAGATTACCAGAAGGAAAAACCAGGGTAATGGAAAACTCACCTCTCTTAAACATTTAAATCATCGGTGTCTTTCACCTTTCGAGGGTAAATACTGGCTATGAAATTTTGTATGAAAGCTTGCATCGTCATTGTTTTATTTAATTGTTAGAAATTTGATTGTTAGAGTATTTAAAAGCTGAAAACACTAATGACACAGTGGAGTATGAAATGAATCAATTTACACTTTGAAAACAAATGAACAATCAACTTCGATTAATGGTAGTATCGTTAAAACTTTTCGTACGTATTTCATGGAGTCGATGTATCTGTAAAGACTAAATTTTGAATATAATCGTCCTTTAAACAGTCTGGTAGCATGCCTATTAATGGGAACATAAATGTTCCTATAAATGGGAACATTTTGCTTCATGGAAGCCGTCATTGTGTGATATTTCCCATGATCCTTTGCTATCTAACGTTAAAGCCTTATGCAATGTTACAAATTTCAAATTTCAAATACGTCTGGGAAAAATATCTTGACTTTGGAAAACTTAAAACTCATGAAAATACCTTAATTACTGTCATGGTTAAAACTTTTCCACTTGATATGTTCACCACGCCGTTTTTAAAATATTAGAAGTAATAGACAATAGAGCTAGGCTTTTTGGCGCGAAGCAGCCGTTTTGAACATTCAAATGTTTTTCAACATAATGATTTTTAATATTTCAAGTACATCAATTAGAAATTATGACAATTTATTGCAATATCTAAACAATATGGCTGCATTACTTCAATATTCTCGTGCGTTATGAATGTTCCTATTAATAGGCATGCTTCCGGACTGTTAAATGTTCAATTAAATGATGTACTATGGGAAAAGTGTATTATATTATGAACAAGCACCAGGCTATCAGGTGTAAAGCATAGGTTGCATAAGGTCACACTTCACCCAAAAGTGTTTTTGTTGGGAGGAGGGTTGGGTAAAGTGGGCCGGGAGTCTTGGAGATGTATACCAATAATAAGATGTTATTTCTAGAGCTTAAAGTTGTTAAAGTACTTGTTTTCTCGGCTTTGGGTAATAGATTTAAACAACTTGGAAATGACTCTTTCAGGATTCCCATATATTGCGGTTTGGTTCAGTAACAAATGTGCGTCTGTTGCTGGTGATTAAGCACTTAAATATCTGTTACCTTTTCGCCTTTAAAAAAATATGTTCTTAGAATGTACCCTGAGCTACGTGTCTTTCGATATTTGCCTCGGTCATGCCAAGCAGACCTGGCACCAAGGAGCAGTTTGGATCATATTGAATTGTTTATAGCCTATTATGGAATTAAGAAGAATGTTCGCTGTTTCGGTCATACACGAGCGTAGTGGGTAACCAATGATATTTCAATCATATTTTATCCGTACATTTTGTGGGATAATAGGTCTAAATCCCCGACCAAATTAATAAAACAAAACACTAGCCTGTTAGCGATTTACGTCTTATCCACATATATTGACAATTTGCATAATGCATACCACCTACATACAGCCACGTAACAAAAAACAAAGAAGAAAGACTTGTTGTCCAAATGTGCCCCTCCCTCAAATCGTTAGGTCTGCTACGTGCCTGCCCCTCCATTGGGGGCATTTGTACATTCTTCCCCCACAAAGTAGGGGGACTGGGTTTTTCGCAACCTTATGTGTGTTTTTTTTTTACTCTGTCAAAAAGCAAAGGCGTTTACCTCCCTATCCCTATCCAAATTCGAAAAAAAGGGTTTTAAGTTCTAAGTTGTAGATTTTAGTCCAAATTTGTTGAATTTCGGCCCTAATTTGTATTCTTTTGTAATAAAACAAATTGAGGCTTTGGGTCTAAAATTGAAGAAATTCGGTTCAAAATTTATGAAATTAATGATAATTTAGTAGTAATGAATAAAAATGGCAACGTCTTTGTTTGCTATGATTAATTTTGTTAATGGTTTTGACAAAATATGAGGGGCTACGGCTTATTTTTGTTTGATTTTTTTTTGGAGGGGAGAGGCGGTATAACCCCCCCCCCCCCCTCCCCTTCCGCTCCCTCCCTCCTCTGTAGTGCTAAATGCACTACCGGAATATTTTTTCCCTGTCCTTAGTAATTACCTTGAAATTGGCCTTTATGGTCGATAGTCCTAAACTGCTAAATGAAATTGATAAAGTGTTGTGAGAATTAAATGATTATTGCAATTTATTGAGATTTTTTTTTGAGGGGAGGGGGCGGAGGGGCGGTATTACGCCCCCATATAAATAATCATCCTTAGATACGCTGTGTATAAGCGGAATATTTTTCTTCTGTCTCCAGTAATTACCTTGAAATTGACCTTTATGGTCGATAGTCCTAAACTGCTAAATGAAATTGATAAAGTGTTGTGAGATTTAAATGATTATTAAAATGATCGATTAATGTCATTCCAGGTATGCATGTAAATCATAAAAAAAAAATTATTTGACCGTTGACATTTCAGGCCCTGCAAATACGTTCTTGAGTTGGAGCGTGTGGGATGCTCTTGGACGCCTGTCATTCGGTGCATACCTGCTGCATCCAATCATTATTGACGTGCATATTGCAGCAATGAAGAAAAGTTTCCATTTTACTTTTTATGACGCGGTAGGTGGGATGCCATGAATACAACCGTAATCTTGGCATAGCATAGTTTAACAAGTGTTATGATAACTCCTGAACTTGATGCTCTATGGTCCGTGGGATGTGGTCAGATTCCCTGGCAAGTGGCGGCGATTTCTTTCCAACATTGAGGGGGACGAACCCAGACAGTGGTGTGGGATTGTAGGCTTTATATAAGGCTTATTTTTAGGGGGAAAATAATGTTAATGATATTCGTCCCTTCAACAAAATTATTAGGGAACATGCTCGTTGCCCTTACATTTTTGCTCCTCCGCCTCTCAATGAAACAAATTTCCTAGTAAATTTAATCTTAGGCAGAGATCAGGCTCTAGCTACTGATTGAGTTACACATTATTGCATGTGCCACCCCATCTGCCCATATGGCTTGGATTCTGTCCCTAAATCGTTACATCTATTTTGTTTCTTGAATTGAGTAATTACAAACAACATAGGAAAAAGTTCTCACAAAACCAATGCAATGACTTTAGTTAATTTAAATGTGGAGCACGCCCTCGCAAAATAAATAGTATAAGTAACAAAAATTCTTCTCATGCATGGGGAACGCAGATGCTTGTATATCTGCAAAAAAGTGTACCCAGGGCTGTAATTCTCGAAGGCAGGGGGACATTCCCCAACACTTTTTAGCAGAATTTTAAAAATGTACTACATGTTTGGGAAAATTTTCCCTTTGTCCCTCCCCCTCCCCCCCCCCACTTTTTGGATAAGAGGCCATGTTCCCCCTCCGCAACTTTCCAAATGAGAACTACGGCCCTGCGTGTACCTACGGACATTGCAATACAACGTTTAACGTATACACACATTTTACTTCCAAGTCGTCATCTGAAGACAGCCATACATTGTGTTTTCTTCTTCGTTGTGTATAGGTAGGAGAATTTTTTTTTTAATAGTATAAAGGCTTTAGCTTTTCTTGCGGCTGAAATTACCACGGCAGAAATGCTCCGTGGCTCACTGAAAATTCTGAAATGGCTATTTTGCAACATTTTTGGTATATCAATTGTAATGAAATTAAATAGATACAAGCTCAGCGTAATCTGCTCACTCGACAAATTTTTCAGGATCCAATTCGTAAACAAAGGTAAAGATATCTAATCAGTGGCGTAGCTAGGGCCCTACGGGTCGGGGCGAGTGGGACCCTGCGGGCCCCCTTGGTATATCGGTATAGTGATATATTTTTCACGGGCCTTCCTATAGAGCCCGGGCCGGACCCTTTTTAGGGGGCGACTGCCCCCTGCTCCTTAGTTACGCCACTGTATCTAATCATTCAAGATGATGAAGATTTTGTTCCAAACTAAACCTCAAAGGTCGCATGTTTTTCGATGGACCTGGTATGTACTGAATCACATCTAATAATTCACAATTGTTTATGTTATTTTAAATTGTCTTTGAACTGTTAAACGTGTTTGTATGTTAAATCCAACTCGTACACCAATATGCAAACTTGGTATGACTCAAAGTATATGAACGACAACGGGGATAAAAAAACAAAAAACCATCACGCCTAATGGTACGACTATAGCGATCAGCTTCTTTTTTTGGTAAATCATTTATTTAGTGAGGAGGGAAGGAGTTTTTATGTGCATGTACGTACAAATATATGTGAACGATAAGCTTCGCCCTAAGTGCTCGCACTGATGCCGCTGGCATCCAATTTGTCGGGAATTCCCCCCCTCCCACACACACACACATACACACACACACTCACACACCCACCAGAGTGCCCTAGGTACGCCACTGCTTGTATGTGGATGGGGGAGAGTGAATTCGTCCCTTACGTGTAAGATTATACATGAAGGAAAGGGAATGATTAGTTTCAGCTGTCCTCTCTGTGTACAATACCATAAATAGAATCTAAAAGTCTACCTTCAAGGCTTCATAATCTGATAATGCCTTTCATGCATGATTGGGATGAAAAATTCAAATATGAAGACGACATTTATCAAAGAAATCTCTTATGAAAATTTAGCTGTATTGTTTCTCGAATTTTTTCATTGAAATAGTTATACCTTTTCCTGGCGAACGTGGTGATGTCATATTTAGCTGCTCTGGTCATGGCACTTCTTTTGGAGTTTCCAACTCTTCAGCTCGAAAAGACATTTCTTCGAAAAAGACAAGCAAGAAGGAATGATTCACAACTTAACGAGGTTCCTACCAATGAAACCCCTTCCGCACTAGGCGAGGCATAAAAGTGGATACCTGCACGGTACGGACGGATGCAGAGGAGAGGCCACTTTGAGCACATACGCGAATTAAGGAAGGTGAACGGTAGAAGGACACTTCCTAAAAGTCGCTATGAAACTGACCATTTATTATGCTTAAAAGCGAGAATAATTTACTGAACTTCCTGAAAGCATTTAAGGAGCTATTCCAAAATAATTACAATCGCTCTTTTGTGCCCAATAAAGGAGTTGTTAACAACTTTTAAAGTATTCACCAAGACCGTAACCCCTTCTTCTTTTCCTGGATTTGCTCTAGAGATTAGTGTAAGGTTGCGGCACCTAGCAACAGTGGCAACAGTGAATCCACGGGGAAGGGGGTGATGGTGCGATAACACTTTCTATATTAGGATTCATTGGCGTAGCCAGAGGAGGGAGGGGGGGGGGCAGCGGCCATGGTACTCCAATCCCACCCCCTCCCCACAAAATACACATACAAATATATTTCGCCCAGGTGAGCAAGTTATACTGGAAAGTTAATTGCCATGTGTGTTTTTGTTTTTGAGCAAGAGCTTTTATAAACTCTATATAGCCTTTTAGATACTGTATGGTTGCAAGAATATTGTAAATAATGTAACTGCATATGGTGACCGTAACGCCAATAATTGGTTCGATAGTGATTGTCGTGATTTTAAGTCAATCATAGCGAGGGTGCTCAGACACTATAAAAGTGAGGGCACGTTAGTCCCGCACTATGTATTCTGATTCAAGACGAAGCTACCATAACTATTTATCTCTCAAGAAGAATTTGTTTATTTCCAATAGAACTGATGACTTACTTAAGGCCGCTAGGCAAAACGATTGTAACTAATGATTGATTTTTCTACTTTAAATCGCTTTTTGATGACGGTGTTTGTAGTAATGATATCTATGATAGTAGCCATTACATAATCGATCGTGAGATGAACTTTACTAACAACGATATGTTAAATTCTGATATAAAGTTGGATGAGGTTATAAAAGCAATAAAAACGCTCAAATC
Source organism: Chiridota heheva (assembly GCA_020152595.1). Lineage (NCBI taxonomy): Eukaryota > Metazoa > Echinodermata > Holothuroidea > Apodida > Chiridotidae > Chiridota > Chiridota heheva. The sequence continues at coordinate 2,910,965 of JAIGNY010000055.1, read as the reverse complement.
AGGTAAAGCTAGTGGCGTAGATGGTATTCCACCTGAGGCTATCAAGTATGCTTATTCTGACCCCACTAGATTTATTCATAAGCTATTTCAAACGTGTTTTTCCTTAGGCATCTATCAGTCTATCCAGAGGTGTGGCAAGTTGGGGTTATTAATCCTGTTTATAAAAAAGGTAAAAAAAGTGTTCCTGCAAACTACAGGCATATAACAATTCTTTGCGTGCTTAACAAATTATTTATAAAAACTTGACGCAAAGGTTGACGAACTGGCTAGAAGACCATTACATTTTGTCTTACGCACAAGCCGGTTTTCGTTGCAATTATTCCACAATCGATAGCTGTTTTGTACTTCATTCAGCCATTAGTATAGCCCTTAGTAAACCACGTGGAAAACTATTTACTGCATTAGTGGATTTTATAGCAGCTTTCGATTGTATCAACCGGGAAATTTTGTTTCAGAAACTCTGTAGCTTGGGTTTAAATGGCAGGTTTTCCGGTATCCTTCTTGCAATGTAAACAAATGTAAAATCATATGTAAAATGTCAAGACGGTTTAACTCTGTTCTTCAGTTGTACTAAAGGGGTTAGGCAGGGGTGTATTCTCTCACCTATTTTGTTCTTTTTTTTTGTAATGATATTGAAGATTGTCTTAATCGTTCAACGTATACTGGTATCAAGATTAATGATATGCGGATGATGAGTAATTTTCTCTGAGAGTGCCTATTCTTTACAAAAGCTTCGTAATGTCCTTGAAACATACTGTGACTCAAATGATCTTACACTCAATTGCGAGAAAACTAAGACTGTGGTTTTTAGGAAAGGCGGTTATCTAGCAAGATCAGATAAGTGGTACTTTCGGAGAAAATTGCTTGAGAATGTTAATTGTTATACTTATTTAGGGCTAGGATTTACTCCAAATGGTGTATGGACTGCTGCACAAGAAAACTTGAGCTGCTCAGTAAAGAGACGATATTCAGTTTAAAGAAAATGATTGCTAAAACACTAGATTTTTCAGTTAGTAGTATGCTCCAACTCTTTGATACAAAAATAATGCCTATCTTTACATATGGGGCGGAGCTATGGGGTGGTAATTCAGATGCAAGTATCATAAGTGTTTACAATAATTTCCAAGTTGCTTCGTCTTCCTTTTAACTGTGTTAATATTCTTGCATTAGGCAGTTAGGTGAACTTGGAAGAGCATCTTTCAGCGTGTTATTAGACCTACAGAGGATAGGTATACTAAGCTTAGTTACCATGAACAATTTCGCTTAGCTTCTAATAATCTACCACCTTGGGGGTTAGGCCTAAGGATTACAACTTTACTTCGTTCTTCTGTGTTTTTTTTTATAGTTTTTTTTTATAAATAATTTCTTTTTTTTTAATAATTGGTAACGAAAAATCATTTTTACAAATTTTTAAGCAAAGGATTTTAGATATGGATAGACAAAACTGGATCAGTGATGTAAACTCTATGGCTAGTCTCCGGTCATGATTATTTTGAAGACAAAGAGTTGTGTGGAACCTTATACGTTTCTCATCAATAACTTCTATTTAAGAAAACTTATTGCCAAACTACGTTGCGGTACCCTTGAAATTGAGGTAAATATTGGGACGCAAGAAAAAGATTCCATGCTATCAAAGAATTTGTTATTTTTCTTCGCTGAATCTAATTGATGACGAATTTTACTTTATGTTTATTTGCCCTTTCCTCCATGAATTGCGTGCAAAGTACATACCAGATTATTATGTTAAGTACCCTGATAAACAAAAGTTTTAGAGCTTATTGTGTCCATGCACTGAACAATTGTGTAAATCGCTTTCTATTTATATCATGCATGCCATTAAGGTTCGTAAAATGTAAGGTATGTTCAGCACATACTATGCTTAGTTATTTCTTTTATCGTTTATCTGTTTATGACGATCCTCGATCCTATTCTTATTTTTACATAAGTTGTTGATATTTTTGTAAATATTTTGTGACAAGGGCCAAGAGCCTAGTGCACTGATTTAATAAATGAAATGAATATAATGCACACATTCAGATTGTGTGACACATATCACACACAGTTACCCCAAAAAAAAAAAAAAAAAAAAAAAAAACACACATTCTGGCTTACACCAATAACTAATTCCCTTCCATGTCCCGTAGTTTTCTGGAACTTCGCCCCTTGAAAACATACCACGCGATTTACCTTCAATTTTAACGCATTTCATATTTCTAAAATGCATACATTCTAAAGCTTCCAGGGGCTTTGCCCACTGGGCCCCACAGGGGCTTCTCCCCTGCTTTGCGCTGCCCCTTCCTTCTTTGCGCTACACGCAAAGCAATGTCACCTTACGGCAACATACTTTCGGTGACCCCCATCAAAAATACCTCTCGCCGCTTATGGTTGGTCCCCCAAACAAAAATCCTGGCTACGCCATTGTTTGGAGTCAACATTATATAATTTAGAGTTTGGCACGATTTTTTCTCCAATAAATGCGTTGGCAAAATTAGTAGTGAGGAAAGTAATTTGCAAGTTGTGATAATTAGTGACCACGAAATTTAAGATATTTCAAAGGATTATTTTCCAAATTAATTTCCTTAAGAAAGTTTCTCTGAACTGGTGCTACTTTCAGTAAAGAATCATAACAAATTGTTTTTAAATGTAGCAATACTCAAGGCATTGACGTAGGAAGAAATTTCTAATAAATAGTTAAATATAGATTTTGTTTTGCTCCCATACATTTTTCAAGGAACTCTTTTAGAAATAATAACATTTTGTAGTTAAAATGTTCAACTGGGATCATGAGATAAATTGACAAGTAGAATATTCAGATATATATGCAGGTTCGCTAGAGACTATTTTGACTGGGGTGTAAGATTTACCAACGACCTCAAATTTAGCATATCCCATATAAAGAGAAAAATTAGGATTTCACCATCCCAGATACATGCTCAACGCTTTTCCACCTTTTTGGAGGTAAAACAATTTGGTGAAACTGAAGGAAATTTTTGAAGAACTTGGCAACATTTCCTAAATTGAAGTCTTCGAAAAGTGACAAAACTTTCCCCCAAATAAAGGAAATTTACTGGGGAAATGGAGAAACTGCCACCTGAAAGGATTTCTCTTTCCTTTGGGAAGTAAAATTGAGAAATTACCCACATCAAATTGGTAAAACCTGAAGGAATTTTTCTTTATCATAACAGGAAAGTTTGGAAGAATTTGGCAATATTTCCTAAAATTTCTAAAAGTAGTCCCCAAAATTGAATTGAATTTTCTCGAAAATCAAAGAAAATTGCCCGAAATTTCCCACAGTAAGCTGCCACCTGGAAGAATTTTTCTTTCCTGGTTGTATGCTTTCTTCCGGTTTGGGAGGTAAAATTGATAAATTGTTAAACATAAAATTGGTATTGAATGGAAGTTTAGTAAAATCATTCAAAATTTTGGAAGAATTTGGCAACATTTCCTGATAATTAAGAAAATTTCTCAGGAAACTGCCACCTGAGAGTATTTATCTTTTCTGGTTGTATGCTTTCTTCCCAGTAAGGAAGCTCAAATTAGGATATTTCAAAAATGAAATGAGTAATATTGAAGGGAAATTTGGTAACATTTCAGGTGATTTGCACCAATCTTTACTGGAAAATTAATTTACCAGTGCCATTTTTCGACTGTAACTATGAATATTTCAGTTCCTTTGAAAAGAAAAACAAAGAGGAGGCCTAGGGGTTGGGGGAGGGGGGGGAAGTACACTTTAGCGACTGGGGGATAAAGCCCCCTCCCCACTCATTTCCTACGCATATGGCTAAAGAGGTATCAATAACTTTGAAAGGCAAAAGGTCATCCTTAAATTGGGTTGCAACTTATCACTTATTAAAACATATGGCAATTCGGCCAATGTTAACTTTTACAAGTATATTTAAATCTCAGCTAAACTGAAGTCGATTAGGATACATGATAGGTTAACTATTACCTAACTTCCCACTTCAAAGCTTTGTCATGATAAGAGGGCAATCCCCTCCCTCTTTAATATCAATTCTTTAGTAAGTCTTGCAATAATTAAACCATATTCAATTTTCCTCGAAATATTCACTTATGAAGAACTTCCAAATGCCAGATGTTTTTTTTCATATAAAGGTTTTAAACTGCTTGAGTTTTCAAAAGAAATTGACCAAAGTTTAATAATGTTGGTCATTTAGTATTCGGGAGATTCTTTTAGGAATCCAATTTCTATATGCTTACTTCCCTAAATAAAAAATAAAAGTTTATTATTTATTTCTGTTTCTATTATGTATGGTTTTGAAATGAATTGTATAAAACAATCTGTGGCAATATATCATAAACTTATGAAAATTTGAAATTGTGTCAACTGTAATTTTTACATGATTGTTTGTATGTTCCAGAAAGACTGAATGTAATTTTTTTTTGCACACAGAATTGAGTAGAGCTGCATGGATAGAATTTAAAACTACAGAATTATGTTCTTCCTGAAGGTGATACCATGCAAATATCAGCACTTCAAAGGCATGAAATTATGCTCAATACCATTGTGGAGATGTACAAGGATCCTAATGACCTGGTTTACCTGGATGCACTACTTTAATCATGGAGGAAGGTCTCATGTACATACAAATAATGTAAAAAGGTACACATGACTCAAAGAAAAATGATAAGCAATTCACACCTTTAACCGATGTATTTGTATATATATCATTTAGGACAGGAATGTCCCTACATTAGAACAAAATTGCAAACATGCATGTTTAATTAATTATCTACAAAACAGCAAGGATACATACCACAATGTCCGAGGCATTTAATAGGATAAGGTTGACAGTACTGAAACATTCAGACTAATATGTCATACAAAAATAAAACTTTACCAAAAGCAAAATGTTGGAGTTTTGTTGCATGTTCAATATTTGGTCATTCGATTGCATGACAGTATTTTCAGGGCACCATCTCTTGCCATTCTCTACCATTTTGCATGTAGTTCTTCAGGATCTTAGCCTTAGAACCTCCTCCTTTTAAAGTTAAGTTAAATATTTGCTTGACCATTGAAGATGAAAAAACTGAAGTGCCTTTTGATTTTGTAAATTGTGGATAAAAACAAAAGCTAGCATATTTCTGGAAAACTTTGTGAAGTGACAACTTACACCCCAAAATGAAATGAAAAAACTTACCCATATAATCTAGGAGAACCTTTGACTCACTCAGTGATACATTTCTTAAGCTTACATTGGATAGCTTTTACCAACAAATAAATATTGCTACATGATTATGCACTGCAATATTCTAATTAGCTTGAATTGCATCTTTAGTCTTAAACCTAAAACATTCTATAGTGAGTTTCAGAAATCTTTGTTTGGGAGAGTTATATTGGTATTCCTTCAATACACATTGTATGCCACTCTATAACAATCATATTCATCCTACATCATAGCATATATTGTATAAATAACACACATGACTACAAAATTGATGAGATAAATGACATCTTAAGTTGTACACTTTCTCTTAGGTCCTGACATAGCATGTAAATAAATATCTTAACGTCAAATTTAACAAAGAATAAAGCAAATCTTAAAATGGCATTTTGACAAAGAGATATCCACGAATCAAGATTATAAGCAGATTCTTATGTCAATATCTCACTAGAACAAGTCACAAGAACATAACAAAGGAAAGAACAACCCACAGCAAATGGTACCCTACACTACAAAGACACATATACACTAAAGCAAAGCTGACCTGTCCTCCCCCACCAAAGTATGCTGCAAAAAGTAAGCATACTAATTTTCATACACAATTCTGATATCACATAACATTTGGAGATTACAACTTCACACTATAGCTAAAAGCAAGCTAAATTGAGGGATTACCAAAAACTAATGGCGAAGTCCTAAATCTTGGCAAGGGGGACATAACACTAAACTACAATATTAATTTGTCTATCTTGAAAAATGTATTTACACAGGTGTTTTTTTTTAATCACTTGTAAACATTTCTTTTAACAGAGAAAAGGTCAAAATTTCATTAGAATTCAAAACAGCTGTTTCTTTTTGAAGGCAAACTGGTACTTATCAAGCTTACAAGAATCAAAGATCGTTAAATTATAAGCACCATTAAAACAATGAACCATTAATCAACTCAAAAGGTATATGCTTTTTATCTGATGGGTTCAAAACTAAAACATAAATCCTGCAAATAGGTCCTATTTTAATCACTCGCACTACCTACGTAGATTGATAGAATCCGCTTACTTTTTGTTTAATTCTTTCATTCAATACAATCCTTTTCACACTTTAAATTTATATTTTCAAAAAAGAAGCCCCACTACAAAATGCAATTTTATATACATGCAAGCAACAGTATGTACAAGTAAAACAATTCTATTAATTTTTACAAGAGTTGAGCAAACACTATGGTGATAACAACTGAATAGTATTAGATTTAATAACCAAGAAACTCAAATATACACACACTTATAAAAGGCTTTTCACCCATAAATTCATATTACAAAACATACTCGAACATTTAGTGATGACAAACTTCTTCTTGTACGGGCAGATTTTATGGGCAGTCCTTTATCACAAACAATTTATAGAGGCAAAACCAAATTTCAAGCAAGCGATGGTTACATGCCTTCAAACCTTCCAAAAGCCGTAAGAAACGTTTAGAATAAATGAGCAAACTTCCTGCCAGTTATCACTACCTGAATGATGTGAACATTATTTTCTCAACTACACTCATCCAGAAAAAGTAGTGAATGAGTGCAGGTGACAAACATATCTTTATGATTGATCAATTTAAAGTGTTATTTTCTTCAAACAAATTTCCTTTTAAAAGTGAAAAAAAGAAATTTTCAGTAAATGAACAGGTGCTTGTTGTAATATGAATAAATACATGTTGTGCATTTTTTTGGCTTGATCCATAAAGCAGTGATAAGCTTATAATTGATAGATATGGACATAAATATAAACTACATAAAAAGAATTCTATGATATAACTTCATTATCATTAAATAACAAGAAAGGAAGGCAGTGAAAGAAAGAAAAGAAAAAAGAAAAATATAATTTGGATTTTGTTGAATACAATAATTGTTGACAGTAAAAATCATTCAAGTATTTTGAGCTTTGGCCACAAACATACATAATATCACTAAACCTGTATGGTAAAGTAATGTAAGGATAGAGATAAAAACAATTACAAACATTCGTGCTAAGGGTATGTTAAATTGGATGTGTAAATAAACATTTTATCACATCCATAGATTTCAGTTAATACACAGTAAAAGGCTACTAAGTCCACCGTATAGAGGTTCTTTGTAAACACCGGGGATTCTTTAAATGAAATCTGTAATGCACAAGATTATTATGAAAATTCATCGAGATCGTCAGTGGCTTGTCATGTGACACCAGAGATGAGACAAAAGCATTCTTTGACAGTATTTTGTGTGTTCATATAAAAGTTCTGTTGTGAGCAAAGCTGCCCTACCATCTTCTATTACCATATATCTTCCATCTCGGAAGATGTTCCTGACAGGTGCTTCATCTGAGAACCAAAGTACCTTGGACAAACACAATGTATCATCGTCATATCGCATGTCAGTTACTCACCTAAACCTTAATAAGTTTTAAAACACCGGGTATTATAATTTAAAATTTTACTTGAGTCAGAAATTCGGAGAGAGAAAAAACATGCTATAAATCAAACTGCAGATATAGTAATCAATAACTAATAATTATGATACTCGGGCTGGAGTATTGGTTACGATTATTAGTATTATTGTATCCTATTTATGTGCCATGTATTAAAGAAAATTAATGGCAGGCATAAGCTTGAATCGATAAACTAGTCCAAATGAATGTTACACTATTAAATCAAGGTTACCAAATCATACAAGAAGGAAATGTCAATAAAGGAAATCACCAAGACTGCATTAATGGTCAAGATATAAAACACTGTCAAGACATGAAAAATTGTCAAGATATGAAAAACTGTCAATACATGAAAAACAGTCCAGATACGAAACACTGTCAAGACATGAAACACGGTCAAGTGGGTGAAACAATCATTCAGTTTCAAAACCAGTTCATAATTTCTCTTGTAGTATTTCAAGCAGGACCTCTTAAATTATTTTTGTAGATATTCCATAAACTGCAAACAAAGTAAAGTAACAATAATAACCTTTTGGTTAACCCTTTGTAAAACTGATAATAATTGCACTAATAGCATGATCATGTTTAATACAAAACTGTACATTATAAGAAATTTACTTGTAAAACTAAAAATCATACAAATTTGATTTCCTTGGTAAAACATTAATATGTGAGTGGCTTGACTTATATAAGCACCAATCTTACTGCAGATACTTAAGGTATCAGCTGATGAATATACTTTAAATCAAGAGCTAAAAGCATTGTAAAGCCTACATACAAGTATAAGATGAATAGCATAGCATAGCAAGGTTTAACATCCCGAAAGCATCCAGTGCTGGACATTATATTGGGTTTGTTTGTTTGTTTGATGATGGCTTAACGGCACCACAACAACTAAGGTCAAATTGTGCCTGTTAAGACGGCCATGGCCTTAAAAAGCAGTTGTGAACTCACTGATTACACCCACCGGGATACAAACCCGGGACGTGTGGGTCAGAGGACAAAGCACTAACCACCACACCATGGAGGTCTAAAAATAAATTATATGGCATGAACTGAATACATTCTTTTATCTTTTCTTTTCCACTTTTGTATGATATGGTAGCGATGTACTGTGTTACTATTCTGTCTATTTACCACTCTTGATATTTCAAAACTGAGTGAACAGGATATACTGGGTATATAAAATATTAATTCTACTCTTACACATATTTGGAGAACATATGGTTGACAGAATATTTGTTTTAAGTAAATACTAAGTAGTTTTAAACATCTGTATCTGATATTGGCCAGTGTAAATCATGTAAATGGTTTCACAATTAAACCTGTCCATTTGGTGAAAAAGAGGAAGATCATATCTAGATGGAAGATATTAAAAATAGAATATGAAACAGTGCCCTCCTTTTACCTATAATCCACATCCTGTTACAGAGAGTACTTGTTAGTTCCTAAAAGCTTATGAGTTAACCGAGTATCACAATGGCTCTATATCACCACAAGACACTGGATATCACAAGATCCATCCCAATTCCACGGGTACCTTTCACACCCAAAAAGGTTGCTCAACCACACCATAACATATCTTTCTTGCCACAAACTGATACATAACAATTCAGACATGTTTATGTGATTAGTAGCATTAATATACACAGCTATGAGCCACTTGCATGTAAAGTTTGATAAAGCAATGGAATCCACCATGATGTGAAGGACTTACAGGTTAGTCATTCATCTTTTAAAGAAGCTTAAATAAAGGCAAATGGATTACAAGTTTAACTTTAAATAAGAGCAGATTCTAGGAAGTTCTACAGAAATCTACACATTGAATGAATACAAGCAATACTATTGCAAGCAAAGATTGCAAGCATAGTTACACATAAAGAAAACCTGTTTAAATTAACAATCTTTTCCAATGAGGTACACAAATACCTGCTTAAAACTGTAAAGATATTGCTGCTTTTAATTTGCTAATGAAATAGCTTAAAAGAAAGCTCATTGAAACAAAGAAAGAAAGCTTCTTCTTAACAAGGTTTAAAAGAATGAAAAAAAACCCTGTTGATGACCCAAGCAGAAGTAATATTATTCTATTACACCAATTTCCTTCCTTCATCAGTGATAATATTATTATATTACACCATTTCCCCTCCTTCATCAGTGATAATATTATTCTATTACACCATTTTCCTTCCTTCATCAGTGATAATATTATTCTATTACACCATTTTCCCTCCTTCATCAGTGATAATATTATTCTATTACACCATTTTCCTTCCTTCATCAGTGATAATATTATTCTATTACACCATTTCCTTCCTTCATCAGTGATAATCTCATTCTATTACACCATTTTCCTCCTTCATCAGTAATAATATTATTCTATTACACCATTTTCCCTCCTTCATCAGTGATAATATTATTCTATTACACCATTTTCCTTCCTTCATCAGTGAAAAACTACAAATCTAGAAGATGTGAAGATTTTTGGGCAAAGTCCATTTAGTGCAACATATACTTTTTACATTTATTTGGAAGTACTCTTTTATGATAACCAACTTAGACAACAACTAAATAGCTACAAAATGATGAACACAACTTAAACAAAATATCTCTAACTGAAAATGTCATCTTTTTATATTTCTTTGCTACTAAGGGAGCTGACATAACATAATTCTAATGACCTAAGTAGCACACAATATGTAAGTACTGCCAATTTTCATGATCATATACATCACAGTACAACAAAATGATTGCAGTTATACTATCTGAGTAAATATATTACTCTTTGTCTGGGAAGTGATCAATGTTTTCTGACATAAATGAATGGGAAGATTATTATTTTATCAAGACGGGCATTGTCTTGTAATTAAAATCTTTTCTAATTCATGCTAAAAGGAAGTAAACACAATTGACAGCTTACACATGCAAACAAGCCTTTTCTTTTTTATGTAATATTGACAACCATTTACTGCAAATATTAAAACTCTTCAGATGCACAAATAAATCATTCTCTTTCACTTGGCAGCTTTTAACAAACTTGGAAATGGGCATCAACATATTCACAGAGGCCAAATATCTTTATTCTTCATACAAACAACATACAAAAAATCCACTTTTTCTTCACTTTTTCTTTATCAAGCATAAACAGCCTGTTCCCTTCTGCTCTCAATTTATCCATGTCCTGAACTACAAGCTTATAACAGACTAACCAAGAACCTTGGGTGATGTTAGCTTTGCACTGGCAAAGGGTGTTCACAGAGTGTCTTACATGTACTTTTGCAGGATACCCAAATACCTTCAACAAATCTGAACACACCATAAAATTCCATGCTTAATATCATAACATGATGACAAAAAGAGCTGCCGCCCCTGCATAACATCACTCCCCAAACACACACAAATGTCAGCTTCACTTAACAAAAACATACTATAGAAAAAGAACCATGATACTCTGTACATCAATTGTGGTAGCTACAGCTGATCACCATTCAGGTCTTTATTCCTTCTTTGTCCTCTTCTTTCGTACTGCAAGAACAAGAAATAAAAAAGGAAATTAGATTTCTTACTATTGTCAACTACTACTGTCATCTGCTAGGTTAATCACTAGTACCAAAAGATCTCAGCACATTACACCCATACTTAAAGATTTGCACTGGCTCAAGGTCAAACATAGAATTATCTTTAAAATTATTGTACTTATCTTCAAAGCTAGAGTTGGTTTGGCGCCATCTTATATTAATGACCTTTTGATTAAAGACAACCTCTCTATAACTTGAGATCTTAACACACAAACAAATATAAAATACCACGCACTAAGTCAAGAACAGTAGATTTGTTTGTTTGATGAGGTCTTGACGGCACCACCACAATGAGGGTCAAATTGTGCCTGAGAGGTCAGATCATTTTAGAGGTAGAAGAACAATAGGACCCTGGTCATTCTTTCATGCTGCCCCAAGATACCACCCACCAAGTCAAAAACATTAGGAACCCAGTCATTCTTTCATGCTGCACCCTGATACCACCCACCAAGTCAAAAACAATAGGACCCCGGTCATTCTTTCATGCTGCCCCAAGATACCACACACCAAGTCAAAAACAATAGGAACCCAGTCATTCTTCCATGCTGCCCCAAGATACCACCCACCAAGTCAAAAACAATAAGACCCCGGTCATTCTTTAATGCTGCCCCAAGATACCACCCACAAAGTCAAAAACAATAGGACCCCGGTCATTCTTTCATGCTGCCCCCTGATACCACCCACAAAGTCAAAAACAATAGGACCCCGGTCATTCTTTAATGCTGCCCCAAGATACCACCCACAAAGTCAAAAACAATAGGACCCCGGTCATTCTTCCATGCTGCCCCAAGATACCACACACCAAGTCAAAAACAATAGGACCCCGGTCATTCTTCCATGCTGCCCCAAGATACCACCCACAAAGTCAAAAACAATAGGACCCCGGTCATTCTTCCATGCTGCCCCAAGATACCACCCACCAAGTCAAAAACAATAGGACCCGGTCATTCTTTCATGCTGCCCCAAGATACCACCTACAAAGTCAAAAACAATAGGACCCTAGTCATTCTTCCATGCTGCCCCAAGATACTACCCACCAAGTCAAAAACAATAGGACCCCGGTCATTCTTTCATGCTGCCCCAAGATACCACCCACCAACTTAAAAACAATAGGACCCCGGTCATTCTTCCATGCTGCCCCAAGATACTACCCACAAAGTCAAAAACAATAGAACCCCGGTCATTCTTTCATGCTGCCCCAAGATACCACCCACAAAGTCAAAGACAATAGGACCCCTGTCATTTTTTTATGCTGCCCCATTTCTTTGGAATTCACTTTCATTAAATCTCAGAAACACAACCAATATAAGTTCATTCATAAAAGGTTTGAAAACTCATTTATTTACTTTGTGCTATAGTTCTTAATTTCATCTTTGTTCGTATACTTGTAATTGTGTGTGGATGTGTATAATTTATATGTATAGAGCACTGCTGATTATTTTTTGATACTAGCAGCGCTATATCAATTCCTACTAAGAGTAAGATTAAGATTACTTGATAAAAAAGTAAAGGACTGAATTTATTATTTAAAACTCATGTGTATGACTTTTATGGCTAAAATAATAATAATAATAATAATAATAATAATAATAATAATAAATGTTATTTAAATACACCATTCACCAAAGTACCATGGCGCTTACAAAGTAAAATAAAAACAAAATGAAAAATATCAAAATAAGTGGGTCTTTAAGAGTTTTTTTAATACTGTGGTGGATGGAGAAGTTCTCATGTGGGTGGGTAAAGTGTTCCAGGACCTGGATGCAAGTATTTCAAATCTTTTGTCACCTATGGCAGAATTGGATATGGGTATGTGAAGTCGGGTGGAGTCATTACTCGATCTAAATTCACGTACGGGTCACTTTTAAATCACTTTTTTCAATTAAATCTGTTTATTTGACCAAATATTTTTTGGCAAACAAATGAACTATGAAAGATTATCTAATCTGAAATAAAAGTCCAAATTGATGATAATCAGCAAAAACAAAGAGTTGGAACTCCATGAACAATGCTGTTTATTAACCCTTACTCTACCAGGGTTTAAAAAAATTCTTTTTTTTTTCATATGAATTTTTCACAACTTTCCTTTCATTTTCTTTTATCACAAGTTTGGCTTTATTGGAAGCTAAGATATTGATCTTTTGAGTAATGCAAGCAAAACTAGGAAAAATTGGACAAATATATGCACATAAAGCAGTTTTTGGCTAAATTTGGTCAACTAATGGGCCAATACTTTGCATGAGTGTAATTTCTTGTGAATATTGAAAACAAGAGTTTTGTGTTATATATTTGATTCTTTATAAAATTTTCAATGATGCTAATCTAAAAATTTTAGCTAGAAGGGAAAGATAAGAAAACACTAAAAATAATTTAAGCCAAATGACCTGTGAAAACCGCAGCAGACAAATTACAGTGCGGTAGTCACACTGGAGGCTCGAACTGGTGCGCTCGTGTGCTAGTACCCATTATAACCACTACACTAAGTAGTCATTATTTACTCACTAGTGAAATTGAATTCTTATAGTTTTGGGTCAATTTAGAGGGGTTATGCCTTTATTTATATATTAAATAAAAGGAAATATCATACACTTTCAAGGGTGGTTCAATGAAGCATGTGCGATGTATGGTTCTAGTACACAAGTTTTTGAAAAAATAGTGTCAAAAAATGGCATAAATTCATTAAATTTTGAAGAAATTTTTCAATAAAAAAAGGTTGCATATTGGTAAAATAAAATTTTGACTAGAAATCAATACTAGCATGTCCTGGGACTGGCATGTTTGAATTTGAAGCAAAAAGGTGATCTTGATTGAATAAGTCGGTAAAAAAAAAAAAATAATGAATAAATAATTTAAAAAAAAAAATAATAAAATAGAATAATAATAATTATAATAATAATAATGATGATGATGATGATGATGATGATGATGATGATGATGATGATGATGATGATGATGATGATAATGATGATGATGATGATGATGATAATAATTTTCATTAATTTTTGTGCATTCTTTTAGTTCTCTATTTTAACCCATTTTTTCTCAAAATCTTCAACATACCCCACTTCCCCTAAAAAAGTGACATTTTGTGAAAGAACTATTACTCTTTTAAATGATACTACAATTACTCATACAGAACTTTAAAAATATTAATAATAAATAAATAATCAAAAATAATAAAAATAATAATGATGATGATGATGATGATGATGATGATGATGATGATGATGATGATGATGATGATGATGATGATAATAATAATAATAATAATAATTTTTGTGCATTCTTTTAGTTCTCTATTTTAACCCATTTTTTCTCAAAATCTTCAACATACCCACCCCCACTTCCCCTTAAAAAAGTGACATTTTGTAAAAGAACTATTCGAGCTCTTTCAAATGATACTACAATTACTCATACAGAACTTTGGTAAGGTCCCAATTTTATTTTTAGAAAAAGGTGGTTTGAAAACGGTGATAGAGTAGAGTAAGGATTAAAGGAAATATGGCAAAACATTTCAAATACATTCTACCAAGTAGTACCAACACCTCAATTTTATTCTGATCAAATGTTACTTAAGATGCAGACTCTAGAGCCTCTACATTCATCATGTTTGGTTCTTATCACCAAAGCGTTATTGCGATAAAATCAACATCTTAAACTGTAGAACATCAGTGGTAATTTCTATTGTTGCATTCACTTGATACAAAAACCAATTTACCTTTTAAGTTGCTATGCCATCAGATTTTTACAGAACAAAAATTAAATTCCCATATATTTTAAGTTTGAGTCCAAATCAACTTTCAAAAGTAAAAGATATATAAAAAAATCACTTTAAAATTTGCCCAAACTAATCAAATGAAATTGGGGTAGAAAAGAGTTTCCACCACACTCATGTATAAATCTATTTTGTAATGTATAATGCAATTTATTTGTTATAATGCTTTCTGTTTCTGATTTGTGCTCTTATCATATTGATGAGTGGAAATAATAACTAAATACTTCATTAACTTACCAAGTTCTAAATTCTTCAAGATTGCTTCATGGGCTTTTCTCCTTGGACCCGCATGTTCAAATGGGAAACCAAACTTAATCAATGAATTGTTGTCATGTTCTAAGATCATGGCCACCTCTGTTTCAACTTGTACACCCATCATATTCCTCTGAAATAAAAAAATAAATAAAAAGTTACATCAGTCACATCTTAAATTGTTTCAAGATCTATATTAAAAAGCATACAACAGCCCATGAGACCAGTGATTGAAGCTCTCCACTGAGACCATGACAATACTCTTTGATTGAATTATACATACATTCAAGGTTTGATATCAGGGACTGATGCCAAGGGCTGTTCATCTATCGCCAATAATGTATTAAGTCACGCACACTGAAGACATGGTTTACTTTTAATTCTTTAGAATACATCCCAGACAAGCACCCAGACAAGCACCCAGACAAGCACCCAGACAAGCACCCAGACAAGCACCCAGACAAGCACCCAGACAAGCACCCAGACAGTTCCCTTGGAAAAATCAGCCTAACTCCTCCACAGGTTGGCACATAGAGGCTGAAGCTAATTATGCTTATAGTCCTTTCTTTCTCTTAAGTGCCTTTTGTCAAATTTTGATCCAATGAACTTCAGAAGAAGAAAACACATATTTTACATGACCTAACTTCTCATTGAATTGTGAATGTGATGAATGCATCTAAATACATAACTGACATGAAACTTAAAAGAACCATCTATATTAAACTGTTAATGCATGAGTAATCACCAGGGTTCATCTCAGACAAAGTTTCCATTGTTTGCTTACTCCTTTCTTCACATCTTACCTGTTTTATAAGCCACACACAGAAAAGTAAATGTATTAAATAATAAAGCCTCCCACCCATGAAGGTTTTACCTGCAAAACTTCTGCATCTGTGTGATTTATCTTATTATAGAAAAGGAAATATTAATATCAAACAAATCTTTTTTATATGTAATCCTACTACTCAATATCAAATGCACTTCTTTTCATGGTTTGTTAACCAGAAATACTTTATTACACATTTTGCCTCCGTATGATATTTGCTAGTTGCAAATCAATTGATGTGAACCTCTGCGCTCACTCATTTTATAGAACCCGACTCTGGAGTTTCTATACAGAATCAAACCTTCCTATTCATGAACTATGCCATAAAGAAAGATTAATCTCCAAATCAGTTCACTTGTATCAAACAGCTGTACTTGTTTTCCACCTACTTATAATTTAGAAATTAAGTATCAGTATTATTCAATGGCAAATATACTACACACTTTCCCATTTAAGAAGAATTTAGAATTGTGTGGCAATTATAACCACTAAGCAAACACCTAAAGTGACAGGTGACATTGTTCATACCAGTAGTCGTTCATACAAAATTGATGAAAGAAAATTATGTTCATTATTAAATAGCTACAAGAGAGTTAGCAAACAATTCCTCGCTCATGCCAACATAAAAGTTGGATATTCACATTGTATCAATCCCTGCTTACTTCTCTTTTCACAACTGAAGCTTTAAACAAAACTACCTTGCACTGCCCACTGCATGTTAACTACCTTGCACTGCCCACTGCATGTTAACTACCTTGCACTGCCCACTGCATGTTAACTACCTTGCACTGCCCATTGAATGTTAACTACCTTGCACTGCCCACTGCATGTTAACTACCTTGCACTGCCCACTGCATGTTAACTACCTTGCACTGCCTACTGCATGTTAACTACCTTGCACTGCCCATTGAATGTTAACTACCTTGCACTGCCCATTGAATGTTAACTACCTTGCACTGCCCACTGAATGTTAACTACCTTGCACTGACCATTGAATGTTAACTACCTTGCACTGCCCATTGAATGTTAACTACCTTGCACTGCCCACTGAATGTTAACTACCTTGCACTGCCCACTGAATGTTAACTATCTTCAATTCAACAAATTTCAAATTATTATCAAAAAAATTATTAATATTCTTCAGTAATACACATCATGGATTGAGGGTTTAATGAAACAAGCCTCAAAAAATACTGTCTTTGTCATAAATCATGCTCTAATAATTCTTCCAAATCTATTAAATTGATTCAAATTTGTAATCAATAAAAAAATTTTTTAAAAAAACCTACATGTGTCCAAAAGATGCAAAACAAAAATATCAGCATTATAGATAAGAAATGGTCAATTTGTGTTAGGCTTTAATGGCATATTTCAGACAGGAATAGTTGACTAATTTCTACAATCCTAAAAGCAAACAACAAAAGCATTAATTTAGTTTCTTCCATGAATGTTTTATATTCTGTGGATAATCTCACATTTATGACATTTCTGTCAACTCCACAGCAGGTGACTAATGCATGGCTCCATAACAAGTTCATGTTACAATTTAATTACAACTTGAGAGTGGGTTATGAAATGCAGCACTTAATTATAGGACTTATTCATACAGATATCACCAGGAAAAACTCATTAACAGTTTTTGTAATAACTGACACAACAATTTGGTGGTATATTTCCCTAACAGCCAGTTCTGGATTACTATTAGATTTCAAACTATCCAGTAAAAAGTTGTTATTTGTATAAAAATTCATGAAGACCGCCAGCATTCAATATAATTTTCAATGGTCCAAACATTCTTAAAGCACACGCGTTCACAGGCTTTACTGTAGACTATGAACACATATTAAAAATGTTCAGAAATGACACAAAACCATCATAAAAAATGTACAACAATGCTCGTTCAAGCTGCTATTGCATTTCTGTCATTTATGTTTATAATAATACAAGACAGTGAAATCAGATTTAAAGGTTGTCATCAGTAGCAGCGGTAAACACTACTCTGTAATGCTCTTATCTTAAAGGGAAACAGCTAAATATCACAACACTTCAAATCTTAAAATTTGCCAATATTATGGATATGTTCTTCCCTCCAAAAAAAGAGAAAATACAAAAGCTTGGGCACTACTAGCAGTCATTTTGATCACAACATTAAGAGAGGTAATACTATTATATAGGATTACCATTTGCATAGTGATAAAAAGACTTTCATAGAACAAGCTCCGAGTATATAGAAAATAATGCTCTCATGCTCCAGAAATGCACTCTCAGATATCATGACCAATTCAAAAAACTACTGTCGAATTTAAACAATTTCACAATTATCACAATAAAAGAGGAGAGATGAGATTTGTTCCAAAAAGTACTGGTCACAATTGTAACTTAATATTTATCCACATTTATCTCTACAGGCCTCTATTCAGTTCCTGACCCATGCTACTAATAACTTCTACTTTTTGACAGACTCCCCTGATTGGCTAGACTAATCTAGACTCACCTGATTGGCTAGTCTCATCTAGACTCGCCTAATTGGCTAGTCTCATCTAGACTGGCCTGATTGGCTAGTCTCATCTAGACTCACCTGATTAGCTAGTCTCATCTAGACTTGCTGATTGACTAGTCTCATCAAGACTCGCCTGATTGGCTAGTCTCATCTAGACTCGCCTGATTGGCTAGTCTCATCTAGACTCACCTGATTAGCTAGTCTCATCTAGACTTGCTGATTGACTAGTCTCATCAAGACTCGCCTGATTGGCTAGTCTCATCTAGACTCACCTGATTGGCTAGTATCATCTAGACTCACCTGATTGGCTAGTCTCATCTCCATCACTGTATTGTTTTCTTTCATGGCTGCCATGATGATTTTTACACCTGCTCCTGTTATGAAGTTGGATTCTGCATTAAATGATTGCAAGTGGCTGTTTTTCCTTAACATACTGGCAATTTCCTGCAGGAAAGAACAATGAACAAAATTAACAGAAGCATTCCAGTAGATTTGGAACTATGTAATTATCAAATACAGGATATCCAAGAGATGCAGAATATTTTATAATTGTTCTTTTCGATAGCTTAGGTTCTAACCCATATGCAAGATAGGAAGGATTTGTTGCATGACTACAATACTATAATTTACACACAAAGACTCTACAAAATATTTCTAAAAATCCTATAGCCAACTATCGCTGGAACAATTTTACACCCCTTTATGGAACCCTTAAGTCCATTTTTTTATTTTTAGTATTCAAGCTCATTTAAGCTGGTACACAAATCACAAATCATACTTGCTAGTTCATGTTAGTTCACCTACATTTGGGTGAGAGATTTTCAAAGCTAAAAAACAAATCTTTATAATCATTAATTGATTACCTTAGCTACATCATCTCCTACACGGGTTCCAGCCATGCTCAGTTTCCTCAAGTGTGTATTGCCCCCAAGTGCTTCTAATATGTTCTTCACTGTTTCTATTGACATGTTCTGAAATGGAATTAAAAAGCTGTCATATAACAATTGCACCATCTTACACAATATTGGTACTTAAGCAGGTCTCAAATCAGTAGTGTACACAATTATAAATGTTTTCTCTTTATTGAAGAGAATGGTTAGATGGTATGTACTCTCCACTTTACTGTATGCTTCAATTGTCATAGCAACAATTGAAATACCAAGTTCCAGTATTGTGTCCCATAAAATCTGGCATTTAGAAACTTCATCATGTGCAAACTAGACTATTTAAAAAAATGTAATCAAAGAAATATTTCCCCCCGAATTTTTAATTTCATATATATAATAAAGGGCTATTAAAGAAAACAAATTGGAGTAAAAACCATGTCAATATCTTATTCTGTTTAGAAGTTATTACATTTGAAAGATTTCATTAGTGTGACCTCCAAGTGTACAATGTGATGTCATCAAGGCAATTCTACGTCCATTTTTATGTCTTTGAGATGTGCATTTTCATTTAATACAGTAAATCATAGACGATCCATTTTTTTCGATCGTTTATCATGTACACACACGATCACAGAAGGTGTTAATGTGGTTGAGGTGAGTTGTGAGCCCAAAAACAATATTGAAAACGCAATCACACGGCAAATTTGTTTTGGGAACTGGTTCTACCCCTACAATAACCATAACGTAACCATCGTGACTGCCAGTCCAGAAATACTGTAAGTAAGGAATGTCACAAAACTATATTAAATTAAGTCTTCAAATTACAAGAAAGGCTGAACAAAATTGTCAAAAATAATGATCCATGGTTTTAACGCGCTTTAAAACTATGCAGAAATGAAATATCAGCAAGTAAATTGCTGTGTCTTGCAAGCATTTTGATATGTTTTCAACACTTATGACCATGCCGTAGAAGTTTAAAAAGTGCGCCAGAAGCTGACAGCTAGCGTACTGTATACAAAATATTCCAACCCGGTGTCATTACCAACTGTACTGCATTTTATGCAAGCCTTTTAGGAAAATGGATGTAATGTTGGCGAACCAATTTGAAATCTCAACAACTTCGAAACATTTTTGTTTGTTTATTACGCAATCTTTTTTTTGTTTTTTTTGCGCAATTTATTTGACTCATCAGGTAATCTTTGCATTTATTTGTGGTGAAAATAACAATCAATGCTTTTTTGTCCGTGCATTTCTGGGTTAGTTTGACAGCTTGTAAAACAGGTGTTAACTTAATGCCTAACAATAGTAATCTAGTATTGTTAATCAGGCCTAAGCCTCTACATCAAATTGCTCTAAATTCGGAAAATCAAAGTGAAAGATTTGTGCAAATTTAACTCCCGCATTAAAAAGGATTGTTGATCGTTCGTCAAGTTTGAATTCTAAGATCATTGATTAAAAGTTCTGTCTGTGGCGTTAATAAATATTAATTTTGAATACAAAGTACTGGGAAACTGATAGGGGCACTTTCTGGGTGATTTTTCCGAGTTAAACAATGCATTAATTTTGTAAACGGTAAGCGTTGTTTTTAATCGTGAACACGATAAATCGGTAAACAGTCACATTCCTATTGTATTTATATAGGAATTGTGTTTCTTTTACTCATAGAGTGTAAGGTTCATAAACAGACGGGCAAAACAAGTTCTTATAAAGTAAAAGTATGTAAAAAATGCTTCCAATAATTTATACAAAAAGGCAATTAATTTTAAAAGAAATACAACAAAAATTGTACGACATCACACTGTCAGGTTCAACATACTGGCACAATCTTTGAAATGTAATAATTTGTAAATGGAATAAGATATCAACATATTTCTACACCAATTTGTTTCTTTAAATGAATATTCCCATGTTTTAAAGGAATATTCCCATGTTTTGAAGGAATATTTCCATGTTTTAAAGAAATATTCCTATGTTTTGAAGAAATATTCCATGTTTTGAAGATATATTCCATGTTTTTAAGGAATATTTCTGTGTTTTTAAAAGAATTTTGCCATGTTTTTAAGGAATATTCTCATGTTTTTAAGGAATATTCCCACATTTGTTTAAACCTTTTATAAGGAGACAAATTTTAGAAACGATTTTGTACAAAAATCATGTTGATATGTCATTCCTACCAGGAGTTATTCAAATTTTAAGGTTCACAAAAATGCCAATAAACGAATAGGCTCACAACAACACATTCTCCTACAAATTTGATGTATTTCATCAAAATCTATCATCCTTTTTATTAGTAAAACCTGCTAGAAAATTAAATTGATGAAAATTAAGTATTTATATACATTGTCAAATATACCCTACTTCAATTACTTTTGGGAAATTGTTTTAATCATACAGAAACAACCAATTAACGTTCAAAGAAATACATAAACATTTGCAATGGAAATGTCTCTATGACATCATCAAACATGGATTCATCATACTGTACAAAAACTTTAAAATGCAATTGGGAAATCTTTAAAACTCCATATCTCAAAAATATGATGTCAACCTGATTTTCGTTCCAAATTAATTCTAAAAGTATGCTCTTTTAAATAAAATTGTACAAAATACCATGGGAATATTCCTTTAATAGTCCTCTAACATATATGAAAATTAAAATTTAGAAAATATTCCTTTGAAGCATATAATTGCATGATAAACAAGTTTGCTACAGCTTAAACACACATGTTTGAGTTCACAGATAAATTAGGTTCAGAATCTTGCGCTTTGCTCCACAGTTAGAAGTTGGACCTTTCCAATAATTTTATATGCCCCAGGCAAATCATATTAGTTTATTAAATCATAACCTTAATGTCTATCTAAACATTCTGCCTAGATGTATGTGATGTGGTTTGATAAGGAAAATACAGGAAAGTACTTTTCCAAGACTAATGATTGTTAATGCAAAGGTCGGAGGATAAAAATACATTGGGGTCTCTTAATGTCAGTAAATGTTTAGTGTACCAAAGTAAGTAGCATTTAACCTTTTCAAGATGGGTCGAGTAAACACTTCATTTAACCTTTTCAAGATGTGTCAAGTAAACACTTCATTTAACCTTTTCAAGATGTGTCAAGTAAACACTTCATTTAACCTTTTCAAGATGTGTCAAGTAAACACTTAAAATACAATTTAAATGTATCAAAAATATATCTAATTCATTCCAGCATCAAGAATTTCAGAACATTAATTCAAATCTAAACTGAAATTCTTAGACAACAGGAAAAAGCTTCAATGAATTCCTACAAGCATTTATAATCAGTTCCATAACTTACACCCTAAGATGGCTTTGAAAGACAAACCAAATGGAAGATTCTATGAATACATTCAAGTTTGATGAAATACCTAAAATACAGTTGCTTGTTATTTAAGTCCCCTTGTTTGCTTATAAAGATGACAATGTTTAATATGACAGAAGTTGGGAGCATCACAAAACATGAAAAAGTATAAAAATGATCAGTTGATATTAAAAACTGATATGAAAATATAATAATTTAAGCTAAAACAATGGCAATTGAGTTGAAATCACTGTAATGAATTTAAATAAAAATCTTTGTGACTAAAATCAGAACAAACTTTTATAAATGAAGCAATAATAAGTCCAAAAATAAGTACTGTAGCTATATTATCAGTCAAGTAATTGTTACTATAGTATATACCAAGGGACACTAGGAAAGGTGATTGTTCTTGTTGTATCACCTCTCTATACATTTTATTGGCCTTCTTTCAAACAACCTTTGCTGAAAAAAGCAAACGGTTGTTTTATTTCAGTGAAATTTCTTTGAACTGGAATAAACTGAAAGCTTCCAGACCTTACACCCATAAAAACCACAATAAAATCTACTGACAAGGACCTAAATAATTGCACTGTTATTGGAAACTGCAAAAGGCTATTTAGAGATGCAAACTTTTAACTGCCAAATTGTTTACTGGTTAAATAGAGATGCAATCCTCAATCTACATGTACCACATCAACCAAGGTGGTGCTTACCTTAATATTGTTCAAGTTGAGCTCGGTGAGTGACTTGTCATTAGCTTTGAGTTTGTCAAGGGATGCCTCAACATCGGTATCGTTGGGAGCCTCTTTCAACTGTAGTTTTGGTTGAGTGAACTTTGCAACCCCTTGAAGAATGAAACAAGATTGATCATCTTGAATATACGGTCTTCACCATTTGAATAATGATAAACATGTTGAGATAAACTCAAAAACATCAATATTCACACTATTCCTCAAAACTCTGAAGGCACATACAATGCAATATATCATTAAAAACTTCTTCATCCTCAAATTAACTGCAAATAAAATTTATATAGGTTTTGTTGTTTAGCAACACGTCTGCAAGCAAATTTTACAGTTGACTGTAATACACATTAGCAGTTGCATTTCACTTGGTGGCTAATTTATGCATATTGCTACAATTTGTATGCATATACAAAATACTGCAGATGTTCTTTTTAGGCCGATTAACTGTTGTGGCAAAAATAATTTTTATGTTTTTTCTTTTTTTCTATCAAAAAATCCCAGTCAAAAACATGACAAGAATGACAGAGATATCTTGCATTATTCACAAATCACAAAATCTTTAAAGGACAAATTATCTCCTCATGAAATACTTGGTCCTTTCAACTTTAAAAAAGCTTGCATGAATGCATAATGCTGGCATAAAATGCAAAATGCTTGCATGAAATGCATAATGCTTGCATGAAATGCCCTAATGCTTGCATGAAATGCATGCTTGCATAATGCTTGCATGAGAATGCAAAATGCTTGCATGAAATGCAGTATCTTAAAATTGTAAATATGAAAGCAATTCCTTACTCAATAATTGCCCTTTTAAGAAAAATTATGTCACTGAACTTAACAGGGCCGGATTTAGGTAGGGGCATGAGGGCAGTTGCCCACAGGCCTATACAACCAGAGGCCTCTACATATTTCATGGAAGAAAACAAAATTGTAAGGGAAGATTCTTGATTGACCTGCTTGCTTATTCAGATTTTTTATACTTGAAACATAGGAACTTCATAGATTCTTACAGGTTTGGTTTAGTTTAATTGATGGTTTGACAGGTTTGGCACCACGACAGCGAGGGTCAAATTGTGCCTACGTGGTTATATCATTCAAGAGGTAGAAAGAAAAGGAAATAAAGGGGAGACTGACAAAAACAAGGGGACTAAAAGCCAGGAAGCTGGGATCGAGAGAGGAGGTGTATGGGTGGAAAAATAATGTAGAGAGAGAAGGGTTGGGGAAGGAGGACTAAATATGGCTGTAGAGGGAAGCATGATGAAGAAAGGAGATAATTTTATCGAAAGGGTTTTTCCTGAAAGAGTTCGGCTATTGAGTTGTGGGGTGCGAAGAAAGCTTTGGCAAGGTTGTACAGGGGGCAGGCATGGAGGATGTGAAGGACTACGAGGGTGCAATGGTAATTGTTGCAGAGGGGTGGGGGGAGTCAATAAGGTGGGAGATGGGTGAGGTGGGTGTGACCTATTCCAAGGCAGATAATGTAAACGTTGTTGCCACGGGAGAGATTGTGAATGATAGGTTTGATCAGAATGCTGGGATGGATGACGTGGAGTTTGTTATCAATTTGGGAGTTCCATGAGGTTTGCCAGCGGTCATAAACAAGGGAAGCGATAAGTGGCTTGATGTGAGAAAGAGTTTTGGGAAATGGGGTAGGTTGAGGGCAAGCTTAGCGGCTGCACAAAGCTCTGTCATTGCCGGGGATGCCAACATGGCTGGGTATCCAAAAGAAAAGAATACTTTTACTGCAGATGGGGAGTGGGGGGAGGGCGAAAGGAGTTTACGGAGGAGGTGGGATGTGGGGTTATCCCATTTAAGATTGAGTAAAAATTAAAGACAGACTTGGGAGTCTGAGAAGATGGCAAAGTGGCTGAGCAGGGAGCACTCGGCCGAGAAGATGGACAAGTAGTCGGGAAGCCTGCTATTGAGGGTGATGTCCTGGATGACGGCAGCAGCAGCTCTCTTGTCGCCTTCCTTGGAGCCATCAGTATAGATGGAGGTGTAGTTTGAGGGTTGGTCTTTGATTTGGTTGTGGAGGTTGATGAAGAGGTTAGGGTGGATTTGGGTTTTGTGATGAGTGGAAAAGCCCAGGTGGATAGAAGGGAGGGGGTGGCCCAGGGAGGAAAAGTGGGTCAGGAGATAGATATGGTTCAATGGCACTGCAACAGTAAAGAGTCAAACATGTTAAATGATTAAGGCGCAAAGGTTAGGATAGAGATGACTGGAATAGGAGAAAAGGATGGAGAGAAATGAAAACTTTAGAGAAAATAAGTTGTAGAAGAAAAAGTGGTAAGGAAAGAAGGAAAGGGATGTGAGATAGGAAAGGATGAGGGTGTGCGGAGAATAAATCTAGTGGAAAATGATGCGGAGGAAGGTGATGATGTTTGAGGGGGGATTTTTCTTAAAGAAGTTGGAAATAGTTATGGCAGGGGATAGAAAGATCTGGTGTTGGCGTAAATCGACAGTTTAAGAGGATATGATTGATCGAGAGATCAGTATTGCAAGTGGGGCAGATAGGTTTAGGAGAGCCAGAAAGGAGATAGGAGTGGGTGAGATAGGTGTGGCCTAGGCAAATGCGGGTGATGACCACGTCCTCTCTGTGTCTTCCTACAGATTGATCAAGATGTTCAAGTTAAGGAAGTACATTTTTATTCAGTTTCTTTGTTCTTGAAAAAATATACTTTATGGATGACTGTAAGTATGTATTGTCACCTTTTTAGTATTCTTAGGGTGGGACTTCACTACCGAAGGCTGCCCAAGGCCGCCTACTAATTAATACTCATAACATCAGTACCAAAAGCACTAGGGATCATCTACAGACCACAACACATCCATGTACCAAGCATGACACATCCACCTCCCTATTCTTGAGATATTGTGTTTACAAGCTTGTTAACATAATTTTACATTT
Organism: Chiridota heheva; assembly: GCA_020152595.1. NCBI lineage: Eukaryota > Metazoa > Echinodermata > Holothuroidea > Apodida > Chiridotidae > Chiridota > Chiridota heheva. Next base: position 2,884,547 of record JAIGNY010000055.1, on the reverse strand, counting down.
AGCCTCACCTACTAATAAATATTCATGACATCGACACTAAATCAATAGGCTTACCTACAAACAACAGCGCATCCATATACCATGTACATGTATGACATAAATCCATTGCACCATTCTTGAAATATTGTTTACAAGCTTGTCAACAAAATTTTACAGTTAGCCCACCCACTAATATTCATGACATCAGCACCAAAAACAATAGGGATCATCAACAGACCACAACACATCCATATCCAAGTATATACCAATAAATCCAGTGCAACATTCTTAAGATATCATGTTTACAAGCTTGTTAACAGAATTTTACATTTAGCCCTGCCTACTAATTAAAGGATTAGTTCAGTGGTCAAGCACGTCCATCTTATATGAAAGAGGACTTCAAAAGAAACAAAATGGTGAAGAAAGCATTGCAAAATCTTAATTCCATTAAGGAGATATTCAAGTTTAAAGTGTGGTATCATTTCTGTAGAAACAACTGAAATCAGACAAATTGTGATGTCACAGCCTCAGATTTCTCAGTCTTTTATATTGAAAAAAAAAGTTTATTTAACATTTTTCACTATTTAAATTTTTCTCAAACTTTCTTCAGGTGGTATATTTTAAATACCCTTCCTAGATTCAGTTTTACTACTTTTTTGACATATCCCATTGTTCTCAAGCCACAAAATTGCAAGACAAAATATGATGGAATACATACATACACCCATACATACACCCATACATACACCCATACATACATACATACATACATACATACATACATACACCCATACATACACCCATACAGTACATACACATGCCAGCATGTTCCTTATGCTATTGCATCGGAACCAAAAAGGTTAAATCTATTAAATCTAGGAAATTTAAGAGGACAATCCATCAATGGGGAGCACCAAATGCATGATATGAATCATTGCATGACTCTATTCCTTACAGACAAAAAGAGGGATCTTTGATCCCCATGGTCTGTCCAGGTCATTTTGATTTGACATAAGTGGTAATTATATTAAACAAAGCCCTTCTTTAACATGATTAACTGAGTAAAAATATTTGCAGATACCTGTAACAAAATTTGCAAAGGTGCTGTGGAATATGTATATAATATTTGCAAGACACTGCTGACTATTTTTCACATTTTAATCATTTTCTAGAAAAATGTTTTGTAAAACAATCTTTAGAATAGCATGTAAATTTGGCTGTCATATGTCTAATGAAAGTTTGAGTATTCCATAACATGTACAAATTTTGAACTATATTGAAAGCAGAGTTGGAATTAATTTTAAAATTTCCCACAGTTCTGAGTAAAGGTGTTGAATATCCTTGAAATAACACTAATGTAGTAAGTACAGTACATCATTATGTGCTTCCCTCTTTCGCAAGGTAATGTACTATTTATTGCACATTTACATGGGGACGTTTTTAGAGCACATATTTACCACATATACTGTTGCTTACTCAAGAAATTTTACAATTTTGTTTTTATAATGACAAAAAAGTCCTCCCACAAATTCCTGTTTTTCTCACAATTATAACTGTTTTTTTTTTTAGGCCTGATTAAAAGGCAAGCAGCTTAATAACATCAAGCCCTTAAATTTCTTTCTTAAATGTATTAGAAATAATATCTCTCCAGAATAATGATGCATGGAGTAAGCTTTGGGTTATTTCCAGCTGGTATTCTTCAAAGGAATTGTTGCAAAGGAGTATACATATATAAACAATTAAGAAGTCTGCCTTTTCAGATCATGATTTTACAGATTTGCATAAAAGTTTGGAATTGGAAGAATCTTTGCACACACAACTGAAAATTCAGACCCCTAGCTTTGCTGTTTTACAGGGTGGCCCGCCCCGCCCCTCCGTGGGCCCAATCTGCCCCAAAGGGGTCTGCCCTGCCCCTCATGAGATTTTTTTTTTAAATAGATTTTTCAACTTAATAATCTTCTTAATTAACTTCATAAATGAAATACATTACATGGATACAGAGCACAGAATGATAGCATAATAAGCAATTGTCCTGTTTGGCTCATGAATGGTCCTTTGTCAGCCGGAATAGTTTCATTCTGAGATATGATTATAGCTAAAATCCCAGAGCTACTTCACCATGGGAATAAGCCTTAAGGTGGCCCCTGGACTCCACGCCGAAAAGACAGCGCTTTGCGTGCACAATAATGTGCCCCTCAACAAGTCTAGCACCTTTTTAAATCAAGCTAGGAGTCTGGAAATGTTATGTAACCTTTTGTTTTCTCTATTCCCATGGATGTATTCTTCACTAACCAACTTGCTTGCCTTTCAATTATATTGTATTCGCTTTCTAGATTTTACAAAAAAGGGGGGAAAAATGAAGTCTAAGAAATATTAAAAATTCATCATATTCACTTCTGGAAGATATTTATTTTAAAGTTCAATATCAAGATAATAAACAACAGGATAATTAATGTTGAGTTTTAGGTGAACACATACAAGGTGGGAAATATGGGCACCAAACTTATTCCTTCTTAACAATCAAGCATGCATGGCAAATTAATTTAACATGTATAATCTTTTGTATAAAGTCAAAGAAAACAAATTTTATCAAAATAAACATTGAAGGAAAATAGCACCAGATATGAAAGCAATATAAACAATTAATCCAATATCTATTGTCAGTAGGTATTTCTATTTATTTATCAGAAGAAGCCCTTGAATTGAATGGTTGATATCATTGTTTAAGGGTTGCTAAGTGCTATGTACAAAAGTTCAGCAATTTATTCAAGTGGGATTCAAGATCGATCTATCACAGTTTAACCAAAGATACAATGATTGTACAAGCAACTCACACTAAGTATTCATTATCAGGTGTACAAGCGGCATTCATACACACACTCAAACAGTATGCACCATTATCTCTGATGTCTTCAATTACATAAAAATCCTTAAAGATGTCTAAGGCTTATAGTGATAGGTTCAGACACGGTGACTGCATGTGTGAATGACGCAACACAAAATGCCTGTCTTATCTAATAATTATTCATTTATGATGGGTAATACATTACAGGCAAAATTCCTTGTAACGACGACTACTTGCAGCTTGGCTTACTCTAGCAACAAAATCAACAAGGATAGACACAATATGTATGATGAGTTTTTCATTACAGGTATTTACACTAAATAGGAAGCAGCAAAAAGTATGGAGAAGGCAAAATCATTTAACTGAAAAAACAGAAATACTGGAAAGGCTGTTTTAATATACTGCTATGGCTTAGCCACTACTTAGATGCTTTGATCAGTTTTAAATGATGAACTAATGGTAAATAATAAAGATCATCAAATAACCATGCCTATAATATCATCAGTCTTTGCATGTAATGTATCTAAGATATTAAATCACCTTGAGTTTGAAATCAATTCAGTTGAGGTTTGAGGAGGAAAAGTACTCACTGTCATATAATGTCACATTGTTTAGCAAACGTAATCAACTTCAAGCTTATCACTACCATGTTTTGAGCCCATTTTCTCTACCATTCACAACACCAGGAGTCTTAAAAAATCATTTTATTCCTCCACTTCAATTATTTCATATCACGCCAGAGGGTAATTGAGGTATACACAACAATAATAGGCAAACAAAAATTGAAGAAGTATCAGCTCAACTAACATTTAAAAACTATGAACAGGAAAGGAAGTTTGATTGTCTGGTACAATTTAGCATCATAGGAATGCCCAAACACTATCTGAATGGGCTTTTTATCTCTGAAAGTTACTGTTACATATTGGTTCTTAATGTACACAATTTTTCATTATTCTGCTGGTCCTTTTTAACACTGCATGCATATCATATTACCTCTGTCTGTTAAACAACAGTATTTTGTTTTTAACTCTTGCACTCTCTTCCTTACATATGATAATTTTAACAGCTGTATGTATCTATAAATATCTTTGTTTATACCTTTCAACAACACTACTACCCAGTACACTGCCAGAACCTCTACTGTCATGGGCAAAATAAGGCCATGTTTTACTTACACTACTGGACCAGTGAATTTGAACCCAGCAACATCCAAATGTTGAAATCCAGCATTGTTAATACCGAAAAGAAAAGTCATTACAAGTTTAACCCTTACTCTCCCAGCGTCACGGTGACCGTGACAGTTACGATCCATTTTCCAATTTTTTTTTTGAGTACCTTCCCAAAATCCTATAGAGCTGCAAATACGTTCATTCAAACCAGATTGAATAGATCTTTTATAATATGGTTATTTTGTTGGGGGGTTACATTGAAATTTTTTGAGTAAAATCGTTACAAAAAAGTGCATTTTTTTTTTTTTTTGAAAGACGAATGTCATACGTGAATATTTTTCTATTTTTCTTTTTCAGGTAAAGTATAAAGATAGTTTGAATTGTTGGTTGCTACACAATTTTACTTGTACTTGGTCAATGTTTGTGTTTTTTGGAGAAAATATGCCAAAGTTGTGATTTTGGGCCATTTGGACCTTTTCTGATCAAAAATTATAAAAACGCCCAAATATTGTATTGAATTTTTAAAATCGCTACGGTAGAGGAGAAATAGATCGTTCAGACGAACTATTACAATAACAGATGCACCCCCTCTACCTGCCTAAAAGGTCTCTGATGATGACGTCAATTTGCGCGCTTTTTTTTTCTTTTTTTCTCCTCGCACATTCGACATCACAAAATGGCGAGATATAAGTTACAACGTCGAACGTGCCTTCCGACTCCTATGTTTTCTTCAGAATAATGATGACTCCGAGGGGTCGGAAGGTACTTCTGATGAAGAAGATGTACCAGAACTCGACCAGATTGAGGAAGAGGAGAATATAGAGCCTGCTGAGATGGATAGTGATCTGTTCCAAATTACGGAGTTGGTAAGTGTTTTCTTCCAAAAATAGCGAAAGTACTACATTGTAAATGTGTAGTAATAAAATAAGGCTCTTAGAATTATAATGATAAATTAGTGGGGATTTTTTGCTTGTTACGATAAACAAGTAAAAGGGACACTAAAATCACATATAAAAAAAGGATTTAGGTCCTTTCTATAATAGCCCGGATGAAACAAATGAAAGCTGAACCCCAATAATAACATTTCTAAATGGACTGAAATATATGTATTTCCCAATGGCAAAATTGTAAATTTAGGCCTACTGAAATATGTGTATTCCCAATTTCACAAAATCCAAGTTCCATTATTTCAGGGGCCAAAATCACAATTTTATGGGGGAAAGTGGAGTAGGGGTCCCATGTTAGGGCAAAATACACATGTTGGGGTGCCCCAGGCCCATTTAGAGGAAAATGCTTGTATATAGGCCTAGTACCGGTACATTATTTTGATGCCCCATTTTTGGGACCATGATCCTTTCCCCTCCCCTGGCTATGCCACTGTTGTGGTGATGACTAGATCGATAAAACAAACATTTTGGACCCCTGTATGTACCCCGGCTTCCCGACTGTAAAAGTCTGTCCCCACGCTACCACAAAATTGTGGGGCAGGTTAGAAACTACAATAACATGTTATGCGATAACATGTTATGCGTATGCTTGAAGAGGACGAGCCGCCCGCTACTAGAAACCACAATAACATGTTATGCGATAACATGTTATGCGTATGCTTGAAGAGGACGAGCCGCCCGCTACTCCCCAACCCAAGAGGAAGAGGGACAGACCGTTGAAGATGAGCTCAGGCCCCTCTTCCAGGCCTTCCGCTGCAGTCTCGCCACCATCACCACTCTAAGAAAATCCGACTGCAGCGGAAAAAGCTGCCTTCAAAACCAGGAAGGAAGAGCGGAATGCTCGGCTGCAGGAGATACAACGGTCGAAGGTCATCCCTGCAGCCGATAAAGACTATCATCTGTGGGAAGTACTGGTGGAGAGTGACCGGGATCGACACGAGGTCTTCGGTAACTGGTTATGGGAAGACCAAACTAAAGTAAGTTGAATGAATATAGTTGCAATTTTTTTTTTTTTTTGTAATTCTATTTGCAGCAACAAGGTATAGCAGAAGACTTTACAAATTCGGACCTTTTCAGCAAACATTTCTTATGAATTCCATGTGGAATGAACAGAAGTAAGTGTTCAATAGATAATCAGCATAGTCTATCAACACAAAAGTAGCTGTGAAGCTTGTAATGGCTGAAATTGGGTCAGAAATAAACAAAAAACACTTTCGTGCATAATAACTGAGGTAAATGACCTAATTTGTATATCATTTGCATAATTTCTTATTTTATTTTTTGCAAATGATGATGTAAACATCTTGTTTTTCTGCATTCTATTAGTTTTGGACATCATAAAAGGGGAAAATGCATTTTTCTTTAAAATTTAGTGCCATACACTATTAGATAGATTATTCACAGAATCGAAAGATAATTTTTAGGTCAAAATGTACCAAATTTTTCATATTTGCGTCATTTTTTTCTTCTGATTCCTAAAAATCCATGAATAATATCAAATGAAAGGTCTTTCCAAGGATGATTCAGAAATTCTATCCATATTTTTTTGCTATTTAGCCACAAGGCACAAGCGTGTCATAAAGATAGAATGTTTGGAGACCTAATATGCTAATTCAATGACCTAATTTGCATATTTGAGTTCGGAAATATGCACATTTTTGGAAAGTTCAACATGTTAGCTTTCATAATAGTCGAACTTGTTTTGGTACAAATGGAACAGAAAGTGCTGAAAAAATCCTCTTTCCAAAAATTTCAAAAATAGCTTATTCTATTTTTGGAACCTTGGGAGAGTAAGGGTTAATGTCAGTATTATCAGCTTTTTTTAGTTTTTTAAAACTTTAAAACATTTGAAAGAAAATGCCTATAATATCTATCACAAAAGCTTTCATTAATAAAAGAGGTATAAAAGGAATATATGATACCCAAGAACTTGTAATTTGTATGTTTCTGCTTGAACTGATTACACACAATGGATGAACAAAGCTCCGTTAACAACATAGCATGAGAGGAGACTTCTGTTTATTTTTTTTACTTAAATGTTGCTTTAATTTACTTTATGGATAAATATGATTAACATTTCAATCCGCAATTGAATTATTCTTCTCCCTTCCCATTCAATGCACACAATATTAACCACTTCTATAGAATGTTCTAATTCATATAAATGTAGAAAAGGCTTTCACTACTGATGCAATTTTTCTCCTATAATGAGGGTCTGCCTCTCAGTGATGTTGATTATTTTCAATCATTCATAACTGATGAAGCAGCTCAAAATTAAACTGGATGTGATGCAGCAGAGAGAATCAATATCAAACAATAGAGCTGCAGCTCTTGAAATACAGAGTTAGGGAAGTATGATAATGAAACTTAAGATTTCTTTATTTCATTCAGTAGTTACGTAGCTACCAAGACAAGAAGTCTAAATTTTAGTATACAATTACACTCAATGAAATGTGGCTATACACTGTCACAAACAATGACAAAATATTTCCAGCTATCATTTATGATTCCACAAAAAGAATTTTGTGTATGAGAAGTAGACTTATCATCACTGTCAAAATTGTGATACATCAAATGATGCTCTTCTGTGTTATGATGTAGTGTGCAACTCACTCAGCATAGTGACATCTGTTTACACTAATATTAACATCTTAAACTTCATCATGGCGTATGCAGAATATGGTTTTACCAATACAAATCACCTCAAAATCTTTCTACAATCCCTGTATAGTGTCCATATTAACGGTAGCCATTGCAGTTGATGAAAGAAAAAAACCCTAAAAAATGTGATTTGCTCAGCGTTTTTAAAATGCTTAAAACACACATATTTTTTTTATATAAGAGAATATAAGTTTTCATCTTGTCTGTCATGAAGTTAACTATATCCATCTCTAGCTTCTTACAGCCTATGCATTTTGCTTGTTGTACACAAATTAAAATTTGAGTTGAGATTGAGTATTTCAAAGTACGTTTGTTAGGTTACTGTGCATGAATCAATATTTATATCGATACACATGGATACTTGGCGAGCAAGACTAGGGTTAGTTGTCTGAAATGATAGTTGGGAGAATTAATTTAATGTAATCAATGAATGTTTTAAATGATGTGATAGATGTTGAAAATAGTTCAAAATATCTTCCAAATTGTGCAAACTGAAGAATCAAGTTTTGTCTCCAATAACAATTTTGAATAACTTGTTGTGGATGTTTTCGTTTCATAATATTTGTTGTCTCCCGTTTAATGTTAAACAACCACCAAGACAGTAACTTACCTTTTAAGTCCCTGTGATAACTCAAATGTTTTTATTGAAAACCTTCCCAAACCATATATAAAACAATACTGTTAATGTTTCTGCACATGGATCTAAATGTCAGCCAATAACCAAGAACACATACCTGTAAACTTCATCCTGTCAGAACCAAGGTCATCATCACGGAGGGCTGCCTGGTACTGCTCCTGATCCAACATGCTATGAAGACCCAAGATGCCTAGTGAACAAGACAAAAAGGAAACCCATGAATACTGACAGTACAGTTGATGTTTAACGGCACCGTGACAGTCAGAGTCAAATGTGCCAAGAGGGTGTTGAAAACTAAGGTGCTTAAGTTAGGACAGAGAGAAAAGAGAGGAGGGATAGAGGGAAATAGGGATAGAGGGAAGGAGGGAAAGAGGGAAGGAGGGATAGAGGTAAGGAGGGATAGAGGGATAGAGGGAAGCAGGGATAGAGGGAAGGAGAGATAGAGGGAAGGTGTGAGAGAAGGTGAATAAAGGAAGGAAGTTAAAAGTAATAAAAGATAAGGTAATAAAGGTAAGGTAATAAAAGGGGAAATGAGGAAGGTAAGGCAGAGAAGGGAAGGAAAGGGAGGTTTAGATCAGGTAGAATAAATTGCTGTTGTGGAGAAAGGTGATGAAGTTGGAGGTAGGATTGTGACAGGATTGATACATGACATTCATTTCAAATGTGAAAGGATTTAGATTTACAGAATAGGTTGACATAAATAAATACTCACTCAACACAAGCATTGAGACCAAACAAAGGAATCCAAACCCCATCCCTTACACTTACAAAGTACCAGTGTTGTCTAAGCACTATAAATGCATCTCCTCAATCTTAGCTTCAGCACTGTTGTAGGTACATTACAAACACTTGCTAACTCACGCATTGGTTGAAATCCTGTTATGGCCTAAAACTTACAATATGTATAAGAGCACATTTATCTGCAGTACGAAGGCAGTATGAGAATTTCATACAAAATATGTTGGTGTTAATGATTAATAACTACAGAATTTTGAATTTAAAGGGCTTACAAAAGCTTCTTAGGGCTTATAAAGGCTTCTAAGGACTTATAAAGTATGCAAGGAAAAGCAATAAAATAATAAACCCTTGCCACCTTTCTAAAGACTAGAAGAAATTGTCACAACATGGTTTGTTGATAATGCTAAAACACCAAAATATGCAAAACTTCAACCCACTCAACAAGTTCAGAGAGGACTTTGTGACATACTGTACAACTAAAATAACCCTCTTGAATGACATTCTTTGGCAAATGGCAAGATAAGATATGTAATTTGGTGACTCATCAACCTTCAAATGGTTCTTGTCTTGACCTTTGGTAAAAAGTTAATGACTACAATTAGTGTAAATGCATAAGAGAAAGAAATGTTCAGAGATACTTATGATGTTATTTACGAAGTTATTATTGATGACTTTGTTTCTAAATGTTTATCAATGTTACAAGAATGATTCCAGGTCATTTTTAAGAATGAATATTGAAGTAGATGTACATGTTTTACATTTTCTGTTAAGTTTCTCAAAGCAAGGATATATTTTTGCCACAGTATATATTAAAAAATTAGTAGTAGTATTGAGATTTTAAGCCGCTTTGTAAAATTGTGTTTTGGAAACTTTGAAACATTTCCTGAAATAAACATGTCTTAAAATTATCTAAAAATGTAACGTACTACTCAGTTGTACAACTCACCCCTACTACCCATGACAATGTCAGTCAAAGGTGAGTCATTGACATATGAAATAGTGACTCACATGTGCATCATTGTACCAAATTGTCAGTCACCAGAGTGACTCTGGGGTGGGTCAATTTACTTCAGACCCATTAACAGAGGTACAGAGGTGATTGATTTGGGGTAAGTCATTGCATAAGAAATGTCAGTCACCTAAGTGACTGAGGGGTGCATTAATGTACATGTTTTGTCCACCCACATTGGTGCAATGACTCACCTTGTCCTGGGGTGTAGGGGTGAGTCACACCACTGATAAAAGCATAACTCCTAAACAAAACCAGAATACCAACCAACTGTGCATTGGTGGATCAAGCTCTACCAGTAATACACAATGATTGGTTAGTAAAATCACAACCAAAATCACGGTCAATGGTTCTAGCTATGTGACACAAGGGTTAAAGTTGGCTTTAAAGGACCCACCACCCTACTACCACTATATTGTACCTGTATTATTATCTGCAACATCTAAATAGCAGGTCCCTTGTTTGAATAGCTAATGCTTCAGTTTCCTTAATCATGTTGTATTATAATGAGGATTTGAATCATGTACAGTAGCAGTATTAATAGCATGTCTTCTCAAATGTATTACATGAAATATATGTAGGAAATGGAAAGTAATAAGTTTGGTGTATTTAGTGGGTAATTTGTGATTGGTTTACAAAGTGTCAATAAAATCATACAAAATAAAACAGTCCACAGCAGTGAAATTAAAATCAAATTCAAAAATAGCACAAAAATCAAATCACAAAGAAAAAAGAACTTGAATTTGAAGGTTTATTATACCTACTCTACAAGATTTTAATCTTTTACAAACACATGCAAGGCAGAATAATATTTATGATAGATTGGTAGAAGTAACCAGTGCTAGTTTGTCTTTTCACACTGATGCAGCAAGCCAGCACAGCATCATTATCATTCAGCTTTCAATTATCTTACTTCAATCTTGGCATACACCTGTTTTGCTAATTGTCTTGCAAGTTGCACAATCATCTTTCTAATGTTCCACAAGACTAGCAATCACACATTGCAGTACTGTACTATTTGAGTACTTGCTACAGTTTATGTAGAATGTTTGCCTCTACAAAGAATTATAAGCTTGACAGTCAGTTAACAGGCATACAAAACACATTAATAAATAGTAAGGGGTTTAGTAAATAAAGAAATGTTAGTAAAGTCTTTCACCAACTCTATGTTTTTGGTGCCCCACTTCTTTCCTCCCCACTATAACAACAGTCCTGTTCAGCACTTACTCCTAAAATTCATAATTCCATATTTTTCTCAATATAAGTTCTCAATCAGGTGCACAGAAGCTACTTACAGTAAATCTATAATGTTAAATTCACACATATAATATGCTTTAAATATGAAGAATATGGAAGTATAATAATGGATCAGCACGATGAGCCTATTATGTTGGAAATGGAAGTGGCAAACAGAACATTTGTTCAAATTCTATTCTTATTGAAGATGATTGTGTATAATGTGAGAATATCACAAAGTGTGCACATGAAAAGCTCTCTGCCCTAATTTGATGTAATCAACTATACAGCCAAACCTTTTTATTATTATTTTTATTTATTTAATGTACTACTGTAAGCACAACAGTACCCCCACACACACACACACACACACAATCATACACACACCCCATTCCCAAATCTTGCCCTTTGGAACTTTAAAAATTATATTTAATTTGGAGTATCAGATACAGAATAAAGTTTTTAAAACATTTCCATTTCTAGTTGTTGTTCCTGTATTCTCCACTATCTAGCTTTAACTTATCTAGTTTGAATTTCCCATGATTTGTTTGAATTTAAAGGGCATGGAGAAATCAATAACAAATAATGTGCAGCCTCATTCACATACACTTATTCATATAGGTGTCATTTCTCTTAAAATGATGAAGAATTGTACAGCTCCATGTATCTATAAACTATCTTCATATTGCTTGCAGAGCTAGCACAAATGGAACTAATTATTTGTCGTCCTTGCTTTATTGATTTAGGAATAATAGCTGCATCAACGGGCACTTCCCTGAATAAATATATTAAGCAGTTTGCAAGTAATGGGATTTTTTATTATGAAAGGGGGAAAATTTGATAGAAATCATGGTACCACATAAATCACTGTTTATGGCCCATACACCTTGAGCAAGCAGAGACAATGTTTAAATGAAACAAATACTCTGAAGTTATAACATTTGTTTCTGTTACACAATTCAATGAAAGCAACAAAATCACTTACGCCGGCGATCATTTATATAATTTGCTTTTCTCTTAGCTGTAAAACACAAAGAAAAGCATCATTTTTACCCTGTCTTTTCATATCAACATTCCTCTGCACATAAAAATATAATATACTATCACCATTTTAGCATGTATTTATAAAAGTTTCCAAAAAGTGTATCATCCTTCACAAAATGTGAGTTACTGGTCTTTAAATGAAAATTGTGAACTCTCAGTTCAGATTAATTTCCCAACATTTCCTTTTTTTTAATGTGAAAGAGAGTGTAATCTACTACCTGATCCTAATATCATGTCAGGGCGTTTTAATGATCAGTGAGAATGAGAAATATTACTTGTTTTTAAAAATTAATATCAAAATAGTCTTGTGTTGTTAGTGTATTCACAATTTCAACACACCCTGTTCATCAATATTTTATGTCATGTATAAAAGCCAAGCAATATTTTATCCTCTATATCAAGGGTTCTTAGTGAAATTTTTCGAAGGGCCATCATTTCACAACAGCTTCAGGCCGTGAGCCAATTGCGTGCAAAACCAGCATCATGTGACAACTCCGTCAAAACAATCCCCGAATACAAACAAGCTGAGAGCATGCACGATTAGAAGGATGTACATCATATGCCTGCGGTTCTCTTATCCACCTTTCTTTGACAAGCTGCGAGCCCAATTTATTGCGCAGCTAAAGATAACATTTTATTTGATAAGTTTAAGTGAGCTGATCTGCCTAGGAAAAAACTAAAATAAACAAGTATTTTGCAATTTTTACCGATCTCATTCCTATTGATCTTACATGCAATGCACTGTACTGCATTATATAATGTCAATTGTTTGTGGGCCAGATTGGATTGTCTGGCGTGCCAGATTTGGCCCGTGGACCGCCTATTAAGAATCACCGCTCTATATTCTCTATCAACATTGCAGTCTGGGGAAATATTTTTATCAAATGAGGATCAAAAGCCAGCTTTAATTTGCTCATTGTGGAAGTTAACTCATGCGAACATGACATGATTATAGAACACAGGTTTTTTTTCATTCATCATAACTTAATGAAACATACACAATTAACAGAGCCCTACAATGTGAACATGATTTCTATACTTGCACTACAAAATAACATGCAAAACTTTTCTAAATCTGCAAAAAATCTGTATATAAACTGTGAAAGGCAAAACAAATACACATTGCAACATCCAGGTATACAATGAATGCTACAAAGGATTTCAGATGAAACAATATAACTGTGCATGCCTCAGTTTGGGTGTTTTCTGTTCTTTTACATACTGTACAATGATTAATTGAAGTGGCTAGGTAACAGATTATAAGAACTAAAAAAATTGCACAGTTATAAGCGCACAGATGATGCATCAATAGTCTTCCAAAGCATAATTAGCATCAACGCATGGGGTTAATGCCATTCCCATAGACAGGGAACCATTCCTCAACTCAAAGCAATGAAATATGCGACTTTCAAAACAACAAAAAATGGGTCATGAGTTAAAGAGGTTTATAAAATTATTTTTGTGTATTTGCGTTGTCATGACCTGTGCATTAAATCCTGGTAATGCACTAACTTGAGTATTCAGTCCATTTTAACAACAGGTGAATTTCTTAATAAAGCAAAGAAAATGCTAACTTTTCTCAGTTTTCATTCTTTTTTACTTGTTTTTTTTATGTATTTTAAACAATCCAACATGAAAATTTTATAAAAAAGATTTAACGTTTTGGCATCGTATTTATATATGCATTTAATGCACTGTTTAAAGGAACCTCCTAAAATCAGGCCATTCCTCTCAAGCCAAAGTCCTTTGCCTAGTGCATAAAATGCATAAATAAATATTCTGCCTGAACATTAATCGTTTTGATAAATTTCCATGTTAGATTGTTTAAAATGCATAAGAAACAACTAAAAATGAATGAAAAACGAAAAAGTTAACATTAAATTAATGTTACTTTCAAGAGTATCTCTTTCTGTCTAATATATCATGCTATATTGAAAATCATTAAACCTTTCACTCAATGGAACTAGTATGATGCATTACTAAAATGGCTGGTGTAGGTGTAAACTGAAATTCTTCACCCAAACTCGAAAAACGTTTGGCATACAGCAAATGCTGATCTCCCCACATGCAAAAATGAACCTTCATTCACTGTAGTTTTAAATCTTTGCCATGTCCCATCCTTTTTCCTTCCTTCCCTTTATTTTTTGCAATTTACAACAGTATGTCATTAACAATTTCCTGTACATTTTCAGAAAAACAATGCACATCCTTTATATCCTTACCAATATCCTATCAGTTATTAAAGGAGCCGGACCAACTTTCTTCAGTGTAAAAAGTATATGTTTCATTCCCAAATGATTTATAGTTACTTAAATTATTTACATACTGTATGTGTCCTTAGTTTGTGTGTACTGGTATCATCACAATTTAAACATTTGCTTTCTTTTTATCCGAATTTAAAATGTACACAAACGTGTGAGTCCATCCAAGAGCTTGTTTACCTTTGTCACAATAATTTAGTCCATCAAAAGCAAATCACCATTACAACAGCTTGATGTCCTTTGCTTGATTTAAAGTCACCTTCAAATGTTTAGTGAAATTCTATATCCAGATCATAGATCATATTTACAAGTGTTGAAGATTTGTTTTGTATATCAATATTACAAATGAAATAAGCACCTGTTTATTTCTAAATCCTTTATTAGTCCTTGGGTATAACTATGGTATAGCTTGTCGATATAAAATTAATTCCTGGTCTCAGTGCTTCATCGCATATAACTGATCTGATTGTCAATAACAAATCCCTGATCCATGCTAACATTGTGGGGATCATTCCGTTCAGTGAATTCAGCATGTAAGCATGGGCAAATGACACAGCACTGAGTTTCCATGATTTGACAAATTTCACTAAAAGAAAATCTTACAGGTTTTTACAATGTTAAACTACTATGCTTTTGCTTCAAGAATAACAGCGATAGTGTACCATATATGATTTTGCTTCAAGAGTAACAGGGATAGTGTACCATAAGTCATTTTGCATAGGAACACGTGTATATCCTACTCATGTTGTCTGGGGCATCAGAAAGAACATACATTGATCATTTTGATATGACTTATTCTGTAAACTTGCTAAATATCTGCTTAGAATATTAGCAAAGATTAACTTTCTTCATTTTAAGTAACAAACTGGAACTGGCATTACACAAGAAAATTTTCATCAAACTTCTCTGCATATCCCATTTGCAAAAAGATGATTGAAATATCCAGGCATAGAGTGTGACCCGATACCATTTACAATGGTCCATTTCCAGGGCATATCAGCAATGATCAAATAATTGCACTTTAACTGTGCATTACGCCAAATCTTTGCTACAAACTTTCAGTCTTTTTACATGCAAGAACCTCCATTTCGGCGGGTATAACTTTTAGACTCTGCTGGAAGCAATTAAGCAACCCACTAAAAGTATGGGGTCCATATATCAAGGAAATCACCCAAATGATAATAAGATTTAAATCAAGGCTTGATGTTTAAAGATTCTACTACTTCAAAATATCAACATTTCAATCCATTCACTTTCAACCTTGTCTTGATAGATCAAGTTTATACAGTCATTACTAAAAAGCATGCTCCAAAATGGTGAGTGGCGGAAATGATTAAAATAAATAATCATGCACAACCATTAATTATATGTGCTGACATTATTCTTCAACCTTCTCTGCATTAAATCCCATTGGCAAAAAAGATGACTGAAATATCCAGGAATAGAGTATGACCGGATACCATTTACAATGAACCATTTTCAGAGCATATCAACTATGATCAAATAATTGCACTTCAAGTGTGCATTACACCCAATCCTCGCTACAAATTTTCAGTCTTTTCACCTGCAAGAACCTCCATTTCGGCGGGTATAACTTATAGACTCTGCTGGAAGCAATTAAGGAACCCACTACAGATAGTTCAGTGATTTTACACATCACATATGACACTCCAAATCATCTATATGCACACAATGGAACTTATTGTGAAGAACCAGGTATTGTGGATAGGGATACTGCATGGGCCATGTCATTGTGTAATGTGGGACCAAGGATTCATTTGACTTCTAAAAGGATCTTTCATCAGTGAGTTATAAACACTGGTGGTAAGCTTGGGTGCAAATGATTGAAAATTTATGGCCAGATTTATTAATCATGGTGAGGTAATGTAGAGTCTGTTCAAATGTCCAGATATGTTTTTCATAATTCTAGCTGAAATTGTTTTTCTACTCACCTGCAAGTTCTACCAAATCCTGCTCAGAGGCAGTCTCTAATGCATTTTCCCACTCTTCACCGATGTTGAAGACCTCCTCCTTGCCATTCTGCACAATCTTTGGCTCTTCCCTTTTCTTTGGAACAAAGACTTTACCTGTGGAATACAGTGAAATAAAAATAAAGATGCAATTGTTCGTGCCTCAAGAAATTAAATTTATTTTCATCTACTAAGAATTTCTAGAATGTCTTGCATAAGAATGCTGTGGTAAATTTCTGTAAATACTGTACAATATAGCTATTAAAACACTTATCAAGGGAGCAGAATGTTTTCAAGTTCTGTATAAAGCAAAACAGCGTACTTCTGCATTATTAATGGATTGAGGCAATTATCGTGTAACACCTGCCACCAAGGCCCAACATTTAATCATTTGTATTGATCCAACAGCTGGAGTAATGTCCATCACAAGCTTCAAGATTGTACAATTTCACACAATTTGCTGTCTTCATATAAAAGCCTAAATTTTCTACTTAAAAGAATTCTGACCAAAATCCTTACAAAAAGATTTCTTTTACCAGTGTTTTCTGTTTTACTGTGGACCAGACATTAAATCCCAAGGTGAGTAAATTACAAAATATTGAGAACAGTTACAGCTCCTGTGATAATACAAACATGATATCAAATCATTCATTGCTGTTACTTCTTTGCACGATGCAATTATCTCTCCTTAAAATCTCTATACCCCAACTGTATAGCTGTAGTACATGCACATAATGTACATGTAAAACTTGTTCTACATATTTTTTTAACACTTTGATAAACTGAACTTTCTTATTTACACAGCATTATTTCCAAATTAGTATAATCAGGAATAATTTATACATTATTACTTGAGATCTTCAGATGTGATGCCTATATACATTTTGATAGGTGAAATGAGATGCAAAGGACCACATATCTGGAATATACACTTAGCTTACTGCACAAGTACTGTTAGTAAAACTCGTAAAATGATCATAATTTCATAAACATTTATGAGGCAAAGACAAACATGGGTGTTTTCTGACTGTTTCAGATTACTTTGTGAAGTCATTTTACATATCTTTAGGGTAACATAAAGGATTCCCATCAGAATATATGTACATAAAATTAGATGCCTGTCTGAACATTTTCAATGGTAATAGGATTAGGCTATGCAATTTCAAATTTATAGGCTAAGAGGAAGACAATCAAATCAAATAAACAAAAGAGACCTCACACAGTCGAGAATGACTTACCAAGCTGTTTATGTGAACATGATGATATAATCTAAAGCACCACATAGAGACATTCTTCAACACCTACTCACCAAGAATCATTACCTAAGCTAGGACACCAAAGTACAAATTTCAAGTACAAGGTGGTTACCTTGAAAGTTAAGGTGTGTACAAAAGTATTTATACATGCTTATTTTCTGACATGTATGGTACCTATTCAATAATGTTCACATCACACGTGTACATGATGCCAAAAATTTAAACAAAAACTTTTAATCATCAAAAGCTAAAATGTTAATGTGCTGCTACTAGGTTGCTATTGTACGTCACTCATCACAACATCACTGCAGCTTTTAACTCCATGATGTACAAAATTAATTGATACACTGCTTGAAAAGTCAAAATAACTCAAATCCTGATTTAGAACTACATAACCTTAATAAACTGAGTATTGCTGGAAAAGCGAAACAACCAGTAGTATTGTACTTGTGCAATATTTAAGGCCTTTTGTTGCAAATGGAAATAATGTACAACACAAAGAAGTGACTAGTTAAAATTGTTGTCCTTAATTATTGAATGAATAAGTACTGAAGTACTGAATGAACCTTCATGCTGTACCTAAGTGTTCCTTAGTATAGTTATTATGTCCCATCAGGCCCCTAGTTTCGCTTTTTCAGAGGGGAGCACCACCCTGCTCCTTTTCACTAAACACTCTTCTTTTCATGCTGATTAGAGTTCCCCAATATATAAAAAAAATGTGGGGACACTACTAGTTGTATTGATTACTCCCTTATTTACATTTTAAGTCCCCTTGAAGGCTTGATGCATTATAAACTTAACCCCTTTTAGTCTGTGACAACCTGCCCCTCTTTGGATCAAGCCATGGGTCTGGTCTGCCCATGGAAACTCAACTAAAGTATTTCATACTCATAGAGGAGCAAAAGTCTTTGTGAAATGCTTCTGAGAATAAATTTATAATCTATACAAGTTGGTCACGTCCCCATTCACTTTTAACACCTTTGTGTTCAGTGATGCAGTTAGTATATATCTAGGACAGGATGTTAATGTTTAGCAAAGGCATCACTTTTATATTTTAAATAACTTAGTCGATCATATTTTGTGTTTGATTTCAGCTTGATTCATCACCATGTGCTATACACAAAACAAACATGGTGTGTATTAAGGTCTAAGCCTCACCAGAGATCTTGAATAGTCTGTATTATGTATGGAATAGTAAACTTAATCAATTAATCTAAAACAAATATTTTTTTTTCAATTGCTTTTTCCATTTCCTGTTTGCATATTTCAATTTTAAATAGGGGAAGAGCAGTTATTGAAACGAAACAAAAAACAGGTCACAAACCTGAAAAATGTATCATTAGAATGGAATGTAACATGGTAGTGAGTACATTGTCAGTTCCCAGCCTCGCAAAAAGTTGCTCATTCTCTTCTGTGCGTATTCCCCCCACTCAAATTAATGAATACATAATGAGCTAAAACATGCTGTTTTTCAAAAGTGATTACAGCTACGTTACAGTGGAATACGGTAACAATACATGAAATTTAGGCAAATAAAGGATTGAAAATACTATCCATTAACATTTCAAAAAATAATTTGAGATTAAATAACGAAAATCGGAGGGATTTATAACGATTAAAAATTCGGAAAAAATGGCTGTAAAAAAACGTTGTCACAAAACACATTTCCAGTCTTGGGCCCAAACAATCTTTACATGTGTGATAGAAAAATTCCTTTTTTATCTAAATTTATTAAAATAAATATGAAAGTCAGAGGAAACCGCTCAGGTAGCTCACAAGCGTTGCACCAATTTCCAGAGAAACCATGTTGATTTCACTATTATCCTACGATCCATATCATGATTGGACAATGTGCAGTCACGTGGTGTTGTTAACATCGGTATTGTAATCGAATTTTGCATGTACTAATAAAATGGCTGCGTTTGCACGAAATAGCCTCAAAGTTACCCTTCATAATCCCCCAATAATTTAATTTGATAGTTTCTTTCAAAAAACAAACAATATATATTTTAGAATACATGTGGAATCTTAATTATATATCAAATTCAGAATAAAATGAATGAGATTTAGTGACGACAAACTTCTTGAGGCAACTGAATACATGTACTGCAGTGTATGCAAGGTTTTGATAAATAAAACCCTGGTCTACATGTATGTGCAGTATTAATGTGGTGTCAATCTGTTGATACTGATTTTCTCAAATTCAGCCTATGCAGTTGTAATTTCAATATTTTTTTGCTATAATTTATAGGATTAAATACATTAATTTTTGCTTAAACTACTAAAATACCATTTCACCAGGGATTTGTTATCCCAAATAACAAATCCCAGATTTCATGTACTTTCTTCCAACTTGTAAAACACATTGTTGTTTTGAAGGCCTTGTGTGAATTTTCATGAGTGAACTATGGATTGGACTCTTGCCTCCTCTGACAAAATTTTAATGTAAGTTGAAATCATTTTAGTAATATACTAAGATAGCAATCAAATAAATGCCCAATTAATATTAAACGGATTCGAACATAACAAAAAATATTCAATTTGTTTTTATGGACCTGGATTAGAAAAACACTGACTCAGTGTGAGAATGACCTCTAAACCGAAACACTGAAAATAAAAATTACCTTAGAATATCACTAATTCACAAAATAGCCTAAAACATCACAGTAGGTAATAATTAGACACGCATTGTATGAATAGGCCTATGTAGAATATTGGCTACTTGTATGTAGAGCTGTGAACGTTTAGAGATTTTAGTAAACGTGTACACGCCAAAAGAAGCAAGCATGTATCGTGTACACGCGTTTGCTACCGTAATTTTCAGAAATACAGGGCGAAATAAAAAAAATCGCGCAACCAGTATGGCAAAAGTACTGACTCCATTGCCCAAATAGATGCTGAGTTTTGCTTTCCAAATCGTAAAAAGTTTACTTCTACAGTATAAATCATCATTTCTATGAAAAATATGCATAGAAATTTAGTTTAGAAAGAACAGATAACTTCCTTTCAATGTCATTTAAACTCAACATCGCGTAACTTTTTTGTCTTATTCGCTACGGCTTTCAAAGTTCTGAGAAAATCTTGCATACTAGGCCTATGATATTCCTCGCCGTAAAACATTTCAAAACTACGCCGCCACCACCAGGAAGTTCTGAAATATCAGTCCTCTCAAAAAAATGACCGCCATTTTTGCAACGCATGCAGAATTTCAGCTCTGTTAAAACCTTTTTCTGTTTGTTTATTATGCAATATTTTTTCTTTCTTGCAAAATTATTTGACTCATCGATAATATTTACATGTAAATGTACTGATTGTCACAATTCAAGTATTTTTCAAGTGTTTTTTGGTCGATTTACCAGCTTGTAAAACGGGCCTTGATTGCGTGGGATTTAAAGCCTTATGGTCTAACATTAGGCCTATTGTTAGTTTCACTGTTTACTGCTGCACATTCACGGTGCATTTTACAAGTTAGATTACTCAGATTTTGACGAAATCAAAGTGTATAATATCCCCATTCATTGGTAATTACTGCGCATTTGTGATTCGCACATTTAAAAAGAATTATGCTAATCGGGTTAATAGTTTGTAAAAAGTCATTGATAGGAATTTTGTCAGCCGAATGTGTGTGTGATTTGAATCATAAATATTGATTTTCAACAGCAAGACACTATGTACGAAAAAGGTTTACTTGCAATGAAGTATTAACTAAACGTTTACAAAATTTGCAAGCGTATAGCGTGTACATGCTAAACGGTCACAGCTCTAGTTGTATGGCATAGCATGATATACTACAAAAGGACCACATGTGCACTTTTCATTTACTGGTCTATATATCCATGCTTGCACGATAGCATTAACTTGCAACAATAAAAATTGGCAATGCTATTCCGAGGAGGAAGACACTTTCCTTCAACATTTTATTTACTTCTGATACTGACAATAAATATACCCTTGAAATATAAACAGAATACACAGATGCAGTGCTGTTCTTTAACTGTTACAGACAATAAACAAAAATGTTCACAACAACTTATTACTTTTTATTAAAAACATTCCCATGCAAGGTGCATATGTATATAAATAGTGCCAACAGAAATTGGAGATCAATGAAACACTCAATTACAAATATGAAAACACATACACATAAAAAGGAAAAGTTTTCACAACCACTCAGATTGCTTATTTAAATTCTCAAGCTAAGGCCTAAACAAGTAGATAATCTGCAGTCTAAATATCTTGGTCTTGAAGTATTTCCTCATTGTCTTATGCAGTATTTCAAGACAATTTTTAAAATACAACATACCAACACGCAACACACCGAGTTGACATTGAAAATAGCAGGATTGGTAATTTTTATCCTGTAAATTTAGAGCCTAGATCCATGGTTGACTTGTAACTATGGCCACACTATTCTCATTTTCACACAGACCTTGCTCACACTTTAACCTAAACAATACCGTGTTTTACAAGCTCTTTTCAGCAAAGCCCCCGCCCACTATGCATATTAATAAAATTCAATATTTTTACATCATCAACATGTACACACCTGCTAAAATAATTATACCAAACATGAAACAAAACAGACTTAATCTTACAAAATGAACATTTCAAGATTTAATATGCATGACATCATCATCAAAAACAACAGGGCACTTCTACAGACCATGGGCTATCTGTGTACCAGGTTGGATATGACTCCAGTTTACCGTTCCTGAGATACTGTGTTTATAAGCTCTTTTCATCAAAATCATATTAAGCCCCGCCTACTATGCATATTATTGAAATTCATTGTTTTTACATCATGAACATGTATACACCAGCTAACATCATAATTAGACCAAATATGAAACAAAACTTGACATGTGGTTGTTAAAATATGAAAATTTCAAGATTTTGACAATGAACCCCGCCTACTAATTAATATGCATGATATCACCATCAAAAACAATATGGCACATCTACAGACCATGAGCTATTTGTGTACTATATATAACATGAATCCAGCGTACTGTTCTTGAGATATCGCGTTTAGGAAGTGGCTGTCACATACACACAGACATAAATACACCCATACATACACATGCCATCATGATCGCGTAGGTTCCGGATGAAATTGCATCAGAACCAAAAATATTTAGAATTCCTTTTCCCGGCAGAAATCTTTTGTTCCTTAATAGCTGAACAATGCATGAGGTTGAATGGACAATAGATGTGGACAGACGGAACAATAGACGGGAGGACGGACAGAAGAATAAACGGATGGACGAATGGAAAGATGCGATATCCCCTCTCCACCAACTTCCTTGGCGAGGGAATAAAAAGCTTCAATTAGTTAGAATTAGAAAATACACATCTTGAAATAGGATACATGTACAGTACTTACTGCAATCATATGATTATAATTATTGTTCATTAGGATTACAAAATACACTGAAACAGACTGGAGACCATGGTTTCCTTTGTTTGTTTTCATTGTGACAGGTGAAGGTAATGAGAGGAAGAAGTCATTTCAATCATTTCTTTGTCACTTTTTTCACCAGTTATCCTGATTCATACATCCAGTACATTTAGAACACAATGCAAATGATTTGCACTTTTGCAGCTAAACTAATCTGTAATATTTCCAAATGAGAAAGTAATTGTTCCACATTCACTTTCAACATATGTGTATACATGATAAGGTACTCTACAGCTGTGTAAATAGAGTACTGTGCCAACAACCAACATTAATTAATACCAAGGCACTAGCACTCCATGTATCATGTAAACTAACAGAGAAGTCTGGTTACCTACTGATGTGTGTGGTAAAGTTCTAACAAAGACATGCAATAAGGGGAGCTTAAAGCTATGGCAGTTTCATGCTGAGTGATATGAACAAAATGGCTTTAATTTCTACCAGCGAACATACTCATTAATACATCTCAGGCTATAACACTGCCATTACAGTCCTGAGTAACTTCCACCAGAAGCATTGTTCCATTAGTAAAGGCTTAACACAAACTTAGAATAGATGTATTATCTCTGAAAGCCTAATTAATGCATACTGTACTGATATAGCACTACTGGGAAAAAAGCCTTTCAAAAGCCCTTAAAGATAATCAAGTACAAGAGAGAAAATTAATTAATTACAGAGTTAATTTTTCATTTTCAAGAAAAATCATTGTGCAAGATGCAAATACTGTACATCCTACAGGTACCAGTAAAATGAACAAACTTGTGTAGAACAATTTCAGAGTTCATTCGATCCCCATACCCACTATAATCTACATCAGAAATCTTAGGCCCATCAAGATTCATCCACAAATTTTGATCTGTATTGATCATTTGCATTCTGAACACTCGAAAGATTATCTGATTACTAATTTCTTCCAAGGCCATATCATTGTTTTAAGTTTCATTCAGGCTTAGCATTCATTGTTTGAGTTCCTTTCAGTTAAGATTCACAGTACCTCATTTTTCATTCATGGCAGAAACCCAATTAAATTGATAGTAGAGGCCACTTGACTTGATTTTTAATGAATCCAGGGAATTGATTGTTGAATTTCTTTTCATGGAATGAATTCATTGTTCATCACCTTCCATTGGAAAGTTTAAACTGTGTCTTGACAAGACCGTACCCAAAACATCCCCACCCCTCAATTTCTGCCCTTCCCTTGTATCAATACGTCCCAAATTTAAATCACTTGTTTCTTAAGCAATAATAAAACCACACATCTAATTTAATTTAAATCCAATCATCAGTTCTTGATATATTCCAATGACAGACAAACTCACCTTAAAATATCCCCACCCCTCCATTTTCAACCTTTCCCTGTTTTAATATGTCTTAAATTTCAATTACTCCTTCAATAAGCAGTAACAAAACCCACACACAAAATTTGATCCAAATCCAATCATCAGTTCTTGAGATATCTTGATGAAAAAACAAACAAACAAACAAACAAACAGACAGACAGAGGTAAAAACATAACCTTCCAACTTTGTTGGCAGAGGTAATTTAAGCTACAGTAATTTAAGAGTATCATTAAAACTAGGAAATGATACCATAATCATATCAATTTAATACAATGTGTCACTGATATGTTTGATCAGCTCAGTACGAATTTTGGTGATCCCTTTATCTAATTTCTCCTTCACCTCAAATAACAGGAGACTATCCTGAACTTTATTATTCTGATTTCTTGGGGAAAATATCACTGTGAACTTCTTATATTACACCTTTTACAAAGAATCATAACCCTGCAACCCTAGCAGGATCACCTTATGATAAGTATTCATTGAGTATGGGAATCAAGGGATGGCACAGCTCTGTCTGTTATCATTGCAAGTTGCTATGTAGTGATTGTGAATTGACATGGGCCAGTATTAAACTCTAAAATATGTCAGAGGAATTTGAAGAGGCAGAAACAAGGCTGAGACCTTGTTAGTTTATAGTAGTGTGGCCTTACAGTACAAGAGACGGTCAAGTAAGTAAAGCAGCATCATTCTATGAATGATGCACAATACTGCACTAAGAAGCAGATGTACAAGATGCTTGGGATACAACACCTGCTGAAAATTAACAATAATTTAAATTTAGTACAAGCATGTGACAAAAGGAAAGGGTCATATAACAAATACAGTAATTGGAATATATGATCAACCAATGAATAATTGTTCTACAGTATTATCTAACTCAATGCTTGCTAGTGTGCATCTGTAATTTCCATGAAAACATACTAAAATACATCTCAGAAAATCATGTTACATCAAGCATTTATTTACTGAACTAAAAAATGGACTTTTGCCAGCTTTATTTGTTTTGACCGGGTGCACGTGAATAAATATCTCACTTTAAGAGGTCAACACCTGTCAATAAAAACTGTTCCTTATGGTTGCTAATGACAGTGCACAGTAGTTATATTTGTGCAATATAAATTGCGACTTTAACCATGTCCCACTTGGTGATAATTACCGTATCTTGAGTCATACAGTACTTGACTTTCAATATCCAGTCTACAAAACCTTGATTAATGGATGGCTCAACAATCCATATCTCGGAGGATATGGGATGTCATAAATCATATCCAAACAAATTACACTAAAAGCTCTTTTAGCCATAAAGATATTGGGAGCATTTGAAAGCTTCCACACACAGATGAACTATCAAATGAGACAGAGTGAAACATGGCTAGAAATATGGGGTATCTATAGTTACAATATGGGAAAATTCATATCTACAAGTCAGTATTCTTTATATATTTTTTATTTTATAAACATAGGTCTTATAACTATTTTGGGGACTACACATTTTGGAATTAATCAAATATAAAACCTCGCTTCCTCAACACCACATGCAGTAAACCTGTTTCTGTTTCAAATACCTATATTTCATATAAAATGTATGTTTTTTAGATATATATTCATTTGACAAAATTCAACTACTTGTGACCTACCCAATTAAGTCTTCAAATACTGAGATAGCTTTCAGTCATCCCTTTTTAGTAACTATGCAAAAGTATGCATACTGCCTAAGACTGTACATTCAGAAGGACTATAAGCATTCCTCAAGTTTGCTTCTTTTATAGTGCTTTGAATAAATTTATCTTTACAATTCCAACAAAGTTTCTGTGCCAATTAACATACTACTGTACTTTGATGGGAACTGTGGTTCCATAGTAAGTGGAAACTTACAGTAACCAAGTTTGTTCTTGACATCTCTATCCATCTGCAAATGCAAAATTCTGTCTAATTACAAACATCTATCATCTGAGCTGCAAAGTTGTAGTTACATATTCGAAACAATTGTAAAGCTGTAAACCAGTAACAATTACAAAACTTAATGATGGGCGGGAATTTACGTATAATGCAGGCAATGGATACAGAGTTTTATTAATGGGGTTGAGGTGACATGTTTGTTTGTTTGTTTGATGAGGGTTTGACGGCACCATAACAGCGAGGGTAAAATTGTGCCTGAGAGGTGCCATAATAAAACATGGCATGTTGTTTATGCTTTTCAAAAACATATTAATTTATTTCCAATTACATTCACTTTGACTGGGTTGGTGATATATAGTATGCATTCAACAATGTTGATATACTGTCATTGTTGACTCTTCAGTAGTTTGGTGGATACCAGATTTTTACAACGTTAAAATCTCCCTTAGATTTTAATTTACATATCAAAGTAAGCATCACCACCAATTTTCTTTTACGTAATTTGTACTTAAAGGAGCAAAAAGGTTAAACTACACAGCTTCAAATCTGTTCCACATTTATTTTATATGAACACAATTTTCTTCCACCTATGTTCTTGTTCAAACATTAATCATAAGAAAATTGAATAAAAATTAAAATAGAAGCTGAAGACTGCCTCCTTAAACATTTCCATATGACAATTAATAGCATTCCATAGCAAACTTATAACTTTAAACTTAGGTTTTCTCATTTTCTTTAAGCATCAAATCATATGTACAGCTCAGCATATCAGTATAATACTGCTATACCTACTGTAATCCAAGCATGTCTAATAACATTGATGACAGTTGTAAATCATATTTCAGGCTAGAACTAAGAGAAGTTGTGCAATGCACTGCACTGATGTATACACTGTACACAATGATGAAGTCATGACTCACAGGCTGCTCATGGCATTGATTATTTCAGCACGAGACAAACAACAGGAATGCAATACATGATCCATCACGCTTTTTGGCATAATTGTTGAAATTGTATGGTCGGAATTGTACTGTTATCCACAGTTTTCATGATGAAAGGGGTTGAAAATTGATCAAACAAGCACAAATAAATAAAAGTAACCATCTAAATTCCAAGTTTAGGTTTAACCCCAATTTACACAATACCTAAGTACTACATAGCATCACTACCTTATTACCAGTGATAGAAACCACTTCCTAAGTGATAAAACTGAAAACATGGCTGGCTCACAAAGCTATTTCATTTCTGTACATTTGCATGACTCATCAGTAAAGTAAGCACTTAATTCTCCTACTAGGACTATGTCCACAAAAAATTTCTCTTGTTTATCAACGACTGACAAATTCAAAAGCTTACAAGTTTCTACAAATACTGTTATTTCCAGTATTTCATTATGACCTTTGGAATAAAGAGTTTTATGATATCCTTGGACTAAGAATAAATATATTCAAGCTTCTGGTTGCCAACCAAACATCATATGGAAGTGTGAACTTTGAAACTTTTAAAGCCATTTCCAAAAAAAGTAATTTATTTAATTTGATTCCAGTGGCCTAAAAAATGATCTAAGGCCAAGCTTAAAAAATGTTCGTTTGGAGTAACCCATCTTATTCTTAATAAAAGTGGGTCGGTAGGAAGGCAAACAAAAATTGGGGCCAAATTGAAGCTTGATCATATTTTTATACACTAAATTGCTGTCATTCCAGATCAAACTATAACAAAAATCATTATTTGATTAATTAATTATCTAATTTATTAATTTATTAGATAATTAATCTATTTATTATTTAATTAGATTAATTTGATTAATTGATTGAAACATTTATTCAAGCACACTTTGATACAGTGTACAGGTATACAATATCATACATATAATGAAACAAAGATATTGATATATACATTAATTAATTACAAAAGTGGCTTAGGAGCACCACACAGGAAGTTATAAACTGTGAGACCTCCAGAACACAAAACACATAAACAAACACCCACACCCCCACACACAAATACTTCTAACAATAATTGTGTAACACCAGTCGTATTTAGATAATTGTGGCAAAAAAAGTTTTTAAATAAAGAGAGATACTACAAAATGGGAAACTGCATGAAAAGACAAATTTTGAAAAAGTAAACCAGTCAGAATGAAGTTGATCCAAGAACATATAAAGGCAGAGCGTTAATTATATTGTGAGAATAAGAATGCGTTTTTTTTTTAAACAAAGATTTTGAGGCTAGTGCATTTATATGGGAAGGGAGAGAATTCCAGAGTTTGGGACCTATAAAATGAATGGAATGTTGAGAAGAGGTAAACCTATTGAGTGGGAGATTAAATTGATAAGAGTTTCTTGTTGAACATGGATGAATACTATTATGGCCACAGAAAAAAAGTACCGAAAAGAAAGGGGAGCTTAGAGTGATGCCATTGATGCATAGATAGATTGTTGTTAGCAGAAAATAATTTACATCACTAATGAAACTGACTATCCTTTTTTGGAGAACAAATTTTTTGTTTAGACGTCAATGATACATACAGCCCCAAACAATATTACTACTGTATACCAAAGATAGGGTAAAATAAGAGCGTTGTATAGAGACACTAAGGTACGAGTAGGCAGCAATTGTTTCAGACAATAGATAATACCAATGCCCTTTGAAATTTTACACATAAAAACATACCAAGTCAATATGAATATGCTAACTTAAATGTTTATCAATGATAGTACCTAGAAATTTAGTAGCACTCGATAAGGAAATATCGTAATTATTAAAAGATATCAAATCATTGTCAAGATTTGAAGGTTTACCAGGGGAACTAAACAAAAAGATTGAAAGTTTTAGTGACATTTAATGATAATTTATTGACCATGAGCCAGGAACTAATCAATTTAAATTGATTTTTAACAGTAGATAAAAGTTTGTTGGCATTGAGGTCAGAAACAATGAGATTCGCATCATCAGCATATAATATAAGGCTAGAATTTGATCTGGCTTAAGGAAGATCATTAACATAAATAATAAATAATAAAGGGCCTAACATTGACCCCTGAGGCACACCACATTTTAATACATTTAAACATATCATTGTGTCAGTTGGAGTTAAATGCAATCAAGAATTACAAGTATTCATAAGAAAATCAGTAAATAGATGATCTTCACATGGTGCAATCTATAATTGTACAAAAGGTCTAATATTGATCAAATAATTATTAAATATATCACAGATGTCATCAATGTTCGAAATAGAATGTCCTTCATGAAAAAGTTCCTCAATTACATTATTATTTTTAGAACCATGACCAAGTTTATTAATAACCTTCCATGTTTCCTTACATTACCATTGTCAGGATGGAGCATTGAATTATTTGCATGACGTATTACCGAAGTTGAACGATTACAAAATAATTGAAATTAGTTGAAATACTTAAAATTTCCATCTGTTCTATTCTTAAAAAACATTTTATAGAGTTTGTTTTTAGTTCTACAAGAATTCCTAATACCTGGAAACACAAGCTTTGTTTTAAGTAAGAGAGAAACAATCATTGTAATGAGAAATAAAGGTTTCCGCAAACGAATCAAAAACATTTTTTAGGTCACAACTGTTATAAGTGTCCAAATAAGTTTCAATAGAAAGTTTTTGCTGAAAAGTTTGAATACATTTAGGGTTGATATTGCAGGTATACTTTTTGTGGGGGAAAACTTTTACTGAAGAATTTT
The DNA here is from genome assembly GCA_020152595.1 of Chiridota heheva. Lineage (NCBI taxonomy): Eukaryota > Metazoa > Echinodermata > Holothuroidea > Apodida > Chiridotidae > Chiridota > Chiridota heheva. The sequence continues at coordinate 2,854,387 of JAIGNY010000055.1, read as the reverse complement.
CAAAATAATAAAAACTGGCAAATGATCAGAGATATCATCAAGAAGAACTCTTTTTGTGCAGCAACTCTTTATATCATTAGTGAGTACAGTAGGTAGCAATTTTGCTGCGTATGTAGAATTATCCAAACAAAAAGTTTTCTGAGGATGACCTATTTTTTGTAAAACTGTTACACACACAAGCACAAAGTGAAAAAATAGTTCTCACTTATGAAAGTAGAGTAAGATGGAGTTTTTTTCTTCAAAACAAGTATCGCTTTCTACCTACCAACCTACTATTTTGGAAAAAAAAAAGTAACAAATAGTTAATTTTGGTTCAACAGTGTTGAATACATGAAGAAACAAATGGTTTGATTCAGGTCTTTTGCAGCACTGGGCACTAGAGTAACTAGTTAAGACAAGTTGTTATTCTACTGTACATGCATATAGTTCCTTGCTTTGGAGAAAGGAATAAACAGAAAGAAGACATGAGAAGCAGATCAAATGCCCCCCCACCCGCCCCTTTCACCCCACTCAAGATCACATGCCCCCGGGGGGACCTCCACATACACCAACAGGGTTAATTATGCTAATAAAACATATAATAAGGCTATCATAAACTTTATACTACCAAAAGCTTACATATGCTTTCAGCTGTGTGAAAGAGACACTAAGGGTTACAGTGAGTGTATGCACATTTGCACAATACAGTCTCTTGGAGACTTTGACCAGAGTGCAAAAGATTACTTTTTACATGATACACATGTAACTTGCAAAAAAACACAAGATCTCTCCAAAGTTTATCTTAAGGTCACCAACCCATTGATCTCTAAAATTAGATGAATAACTGATATACACAGAACAATAGAGGACTGACCAGTAACTAAAAACACACAAGACAGAAAGGGTTCTGCATAAACAATAATAAGTTGCCCTTGTGAGCACTGACTTCAAGTAGACAAATACAATTGCTACATGACCTTTCCAAAGCACAATATAGAATTTTTTCACTCTTCTCTCATTTAGAATTTTGTTTACTTAAAAAGGAAATCGATCACAAAGGAACTAGAAAATGATTATTTATTCTTCATTTTAGAATTGTAATATATTTGCACATTAACTAAGAAAATGCTTTGCAAAATCCTTAAACTTATATAACCAACAACCGTAGGAAATACATGTGGAACAGAAGCTCTGTACCAATCAAGCTGAAGGGCATACTAAAAAAACATCACTTTAATTTCATCTTCATTTCTGCATTTGTTTTGGAAATTAATGCACACAGTGGGTATAGAACAACAGCATTGACACCACTGTTCTTGACATATCTAATTGTTATACTTTCTCTAAAAGTGGTATAATAATGCATGACATACTGTAAAATTAGTAAGCAAACTTACCAAGGCAAAAATATCACTGGCTGACTAATAATTGTACCTTCATACAGCTTTAATCCTACCAGTGCTCAACTACTATCATGCAGGGCAAAACAATCCCAACTAGATTTATAGAACTCTGCAGAGCACATACCTCCACCCCTCTTCATTCCCCACCAGAATGCAATCTACCTCATAAACTCTCGACCCACCAAGTTGTAACCCCAAAGAATCTATTTCTCACTGTTGATCTGTATTGCCATTTACATTCTAAACACTTGAGGATCATCACTTGTGATCATTGTTTTCAGGCTAAGCATTCATTGTTTGAGCTCTATACAGGGTATATTCACGTTCCATTTTTCATTCATGGTAGAAACCGATTGTTTTGATTTCATTAATACCAGAGACCACTTCACTTGATTTTCTTTGAGTCCAGAAAATTCATTGCATGGCTGTTCTTTCATGGCATGAGTTTATTGTTTAGCACATTCCATTGAAAATGATTCAATTAAGTGTTGATAAATATTGCCCTAAAATATCCCCACTCCTCCATTTTTGTCTTTCCCCTATTCAAATACTGTACACCTAAAATTTTAATCACCTCTTTTTAAAGCAGAAACAAAATCACACATGATGATGATGATGATGGTGGTGGTGGTGGTGGTGGTGGTGGTGGTGATGATGATGATGATGATGATGATGATGATGATGATGATGATGATGATGATGATGATGATGATGATGATGATGATGATGATGATGATGATGATGATAATAATAATAATAATATGTATAATAATATGTATAATAATATGTATAATAATATGTATAATAATAATAATAATATGTATAATAATATGTATAATAATATGTATAATAATATGTATAATAATATGTATAATAATGTATACTTGATAAAGCACCGGTATCCGCCAGAAGGCGCTTTGCAAAAAACAAGCCAGTAAAACAGTTAAAACTCATTCCAGGCTGGAATAAACATAACAGTACAAGATTAACAAGAAAGTTTTTTGAAAAGGAATGTTTTTAAACCAGTTTTGAAACTGTCCAGGTACCTAGCGGATCTAACAGTTTGTGGGAGACCATTCCACACTTAAGCCGCTTGCGACATAAAATGATCTTGATCCCCACTGGTTTCTCGCGACTCTTTCCTGAAGCAGAACCTGAGACGATGAGCGCAAGTTCTCACGTGCTGGAACATATAGGTCAACGATTCACACAGATAAGATGGCGCAGAGCCATGTAAAATTTTGTAAACGAACAAGGCTACTTTAAATACAATACGCTGTTCAACTGGTAACCAGTGAAGTTTACACGAAACTGCTGTAATATGAGCAGAGGGCTTAGTGAAGGTTATTAGTCTTGACGCAATATTCTAAATTCTTTGAAGCCGGTTCAGCTGTGTTTTTGTGATGCCATACAACAGGGAATTTCCGATATCTATCTTTGAAGTTATAAGGGCAATAAAATCATCAGTTCTTCAGATATCTTGACGACAGACAAAATATCCCCACCCTGCATTTGCACTCCTCCCGTTCCAATATCGCTCAAATTTTAATCAATTCTTTCTTTATAAGCAGGAACAAAACCACACACCAAATTTAATCAAAATCCAGTGACTTCTTGAGATATGATGACAAACAAACTCGACCTAAATCATCCCCACCACTACCTTTTTGCCCTTCCCCTAGTCCAATATGTCTCCAATTTTAATCATCTCTTTCTAAAGCAGTAACAAAACCACACACCAAATTTAATCCAAATTGAATCATCACTTCTTGAGATATCTTGACAGACAAATGTACCCAGCCACATTTTCACCCTTTCCTTGTTCTAATGTCTCAAATTTTAATCACTTCTTCCTTAAGCAGTAAGAAAACCACACATCAAATTTAATCCAAATCCAATCATTAGTTCTTAAGATATCTTGCTGACAGACAAACAAACAGATGACAAAAAAATTGTCCCCACCCATCCATTTGCACCCTTCCCCTGTTCCAATGTCTCAAATTTTAATCACTTCTCCCTTAAGCAGTAACAAAACCACACACCAAATTTAATTCAAAATTTCAAATCCAATTATTAGTTGTTCTTGAGATATCTTGAAGACAGATAAACAAACAGATGACAAAAAAATTAGCCCCACCCATCCATTTGCACCGTTCCCTTGTTCCAATATGTCTAAAATTTCAATCACTTATTCTGTAAGTAGGAACAAAACCACACACCAAATTTAATCCAAATCCAATCATAAATTCTTGAGATATCTTGATGGCAAACAGACAAACAAACTAACAAACAAAACAGGCGAAAACAACCTCCGTCCAACCTCAATGGTGGAGGTAATAACTGCAAGTAATGTCAAGACTATTAATTTGAGGAATGCTGCTTAATTCTTTTAATTAATTCTTTGCCTTGGTCATGATGTGCACAATGAGGATTACTGAGTGGTGATGAAAACACTGCCAACTTGACAATTGAACCAAAGAAATCAAAGTTTGGGACAAGGAAGATTTTTCAATTTAGGTAACTGGATTCTGACGTACATGTATGTCAGCAAAAAGGAAAACTTGTTCATAAGATTGTCTACAGTATAGTATTCAAGAAGTTGTCACTTTGCCTAATCAAAATTCTACTGCACGACAGTATGAGTTTAATACATTACGCTGTTTTGGTCTACTGTACATGTAGTGAATGATCATGGAACTACAGGTGTATGTAGCATCCTGAATTATTATGACATAGCACTGTCATAAAACCCAAGCTAAAAGATAATTGTTTGTTTCATTTCAACTATATGTGTTACCGGGACATAAAAAAAAAAATAAGGCACACAGATGCATGAATACCAAAAGCATCCATAAAGCTGATGATGGTATGCTAAATATGGTTTTGGTTTGCCCCCCCTTCCATCCTCCCTCTCCACATTATTCACAAATATTCTAGTGTACGATTCATTTGAGTCCAACCTATCCCCAAACTCGAGTTAATGAGGTATTTGTCATCCTATTATTGAGAAGCCCTGGCACTTGACAAATTTTGGCCTTGCTATAAGAAAGTGATATTACTACTTGTGGAGTGAAGCTATTGTGGGCACTGTATTATTTATTTACAGTGCACATAATGGACATGCAGCGTATAGTTCACAATCTGAAAATTTGTATATCCTGTTGTTCAAACTTAGACCATCAAACCAATTTGAAATCTTCTTTTTAAAGTCACTGCATTAATCACTTTTAGTTCCGATGCGATACCATCAGGAACCTACATGGTCATGATGGCATGTGTGTGTGTATATATGTATGTGTGGGTGTATGTGTGGGGTGTGTGTGTGTATTTGTGACGGCCAGCTCGTAAACACATTATCTCAAGAACGATACTATACATGTCATATGTACTACACAGATAGCCCATGATCCATAGATGAGCCATAATGTTCTTAATGGTGATGTCATGCACATTAATGAGTAGGCAAGGCTTAAAGTGAAAATCTTGAATTGCTCATATTTTAACAACCACAAGTTTGTTTTGTTTCATATTTCGCATAATTATGATGTTAGCTTGTGTGTACATGTTCATGGTGTAAAAACATTGAAATTCATTAATATGCATAGTGGCCGGGGCTTAACCCTTAATCTACCAGCACTTTTTTGAAAATACGCTTGGGAGGCAGAGCCAAAGATGGGACACCCAAAACGGAGATAATATCGCCACGTGATAGAGTAAAGGTTAATCAAGAGCTGATTACTACCAGCACTTTTTTTAAATGCTCTCGGAGGGTCCTCAAGAGCTGATTACTAAAGGGTCCTCCGTCTTCCAAGCAGCAGAGTAGGGCCCGTTCCACTACAGTGACCCGCTGGGCCGCCCACCGAATCATACTGCTGCATATATTTTTGAGTTGGCGCATTTGTTCCTGGTTGATTAACCCTTACTCTACCAGCCCTTTTTGAAAATGCGCTCGGGAGGCGGAGCCAAAGATGGGGCACCCAAAACGGCGATATTATCGCTGTGTGGTAGAGTAAGGGTTAATATAATTTTGCTAAAAAGAGCTTGTAAACACGGTATCTCAATAATGGTAAACTGAATTCATGTCATATTTGGTATTCAGATAGCCCATGGTTTGTAGATGTGCCCTATTGTTTGGTGGTGATATCTTTTATATTAATAAGTAGGCGGGGTTTAATGTAAAAATCTTAAAATGTTCATATCTTAACAAGCACATGTGTTTTGTTTCATATTTGGTATAATTATGATGTTAGCTGATATGTACATGTTTCATTATGTAAAAACTTTGAATTTCATTAACATGCATAGAGGGTGGGGCTTAATATGATTTTGCTGAAAAGAGCTTGTAAACACTGTATCTCAAAAACAGTATTCTTGTCATACTTGGTACACAAATAGCCCATGGTTTGTTAATGTGCCCCATTGTTTTGGTGGTGATATCATGCATAATAATGAGTAGGCAGAGCTTAATATAAAAATGATGAAATGCTCTTATTTTAATAATCACATGTCTATGTTTTGTTTCATATGTGGTATAATTATGATGTTAGCTGGTGTGTACATTTTCATGATGTAAAAACGTTGAATTTCATTAACATGCATAGTGGGCAGGGCTTAATATGATTTTGCTGAAAAAGAGTATCTCAAGAAAGGTAAACTGGATTCATGTCATATTTGGTACAAAGATAACCCATGGTCTGTAGATGTGCCCTATTATTTTTTGTGGTGATATCATGAATATTATTGAGTAGGCAGGGATTAATATAGAGATCTTGAAATGCTCTTATTTTGACAATCACATGTCTGTTTTTTTTCATATTTGTTATAATAATGATGTTAGATAGTATGTATGTGTTTATTGTATAAAAAATGTTGAATTTCATTAATATAAGTAGTGGCAGGGCTTAATATGATTTTGTAAACAAAAAGCTTGTAAACACAATATCTCAAAAACTATGAACTGGATTTACCTCATGTGTGACTTTATGCTTAACAATAACATTAAACTTAATAACAACAATACCCCTACTTTTTATCATGTTAACATAAATTATAAACCTTGCATCCTGGATTTATGTTTACTCGGTAATAGTTTTTTATAAAAATTCTCGTCTTTTCAGCTTGGTCCTGGTCTTGATAGCAACCACTTACCAATTGTTTGTAATCTCAAGTGTGATAAACCTGCTACCCTGATTTTACTCGTGCTGACTGGTTAGGTTTTTCGTCAGCCTTAGATTTGAGCATCGATAATTTCTATTGTAAGTCTTTTGATATGGTACGCTGAACACTTTTTTTTTTTATAACTTCGTCAATCATTTCGACCAGTTCTGAAGTTTATACCAATAAAGGCTTTAGCTGGCAATGTTAGGAAACAGACTATTTTACCTCAGCATATTATTCATTTAATTAAATTTCGCAGACGTTTACATAGGAGTTATAATAGAAATAAATGCCACTTACTTACACATAATATTAATGTTATCCGTAAAAAAATAAGCGCTGAAATTAAACTCTTTAAAAATCAGACTCTTTATAATAAATGTATTAAACTGGAAAACAAGTCTGACAGTCGCCTTTATGGAAAAATTGTTAACAACCTACTAAATAAATCTAAGTCTAAAACTAAGTCTACTCCGTTAAACTATAATAACTCTACCTACTCTAATGACCTCGAGAGATCCAATTGTTTTTGTATGTACTTTGACTCTCCTCTCCACGGGCCATTCTGAAAATTTCTTTGACAATGATCATTTAATTATATTAATAATTTTGTTTGAAAGAAATTTTTTTTGAACTTCTATTGTAATTTCAAATGCGAGAGAGGTGACAACCACCACTTACTTAATTCTGTTTCCGTTCTTGAACTTGAGAAAGCTCTCAAGAATACTAAGCAGACGGTCCCTAAAGGGATGGAGTTACTTACCTACATATCAAAAAAAGCTCTATTAAATTTAAAACTTTTCTTTGTCAACTTTACAATACTTGTTTTAAGTTTGGAATTTTCCCTATTAAGTGTAAACGGGCAAGTCATTCTTATCCCCAAGCCGGGGAAGGATCATTCAAAACCAAAAAATTATAGACCAATTACAGTCTTCTCTTTTAAGCAAACTTCTCGAGAGAGTCATCTGTTCTAGGCTCACTACTTATCTTACCGATATTAATTTCTTTAATAACTTTCAAGCTGGTTTCTATTCAAATTTCAGTACTGCAGATCAGATAGCCAAGTTGTCTCACCATATTACTTTAAACATATCCAAGAGAAATTTTGTGTTTACAGCCCTCTTCGATGCCGAAAAGGCTTTTGATAAGTTATGGCACAATGGTCTACTTTTTAAATTCAACAAGACCTCCCTCCCAGTAAAATGTATTCCCTTAATTGCAGAATTTTATCCAACAGACAAATTCACTTTAAAATTAATGTTTTTCTGATCCATTGGTTGTGAATAAGGGCACCCCTCAGGGTAGCCCACTTACTCCATTGCTCTTTCTTATTTTTGTAAACAACATTCCGAACCCCTCTTCTGACTACATTCATATTTCTCAGTATGCAGACAACTTGGCTGTCTGGTCGTCGGCCAAAAACATTCTTGCTGCCAGGGACAATTTGCAATATTACATTAACCTTCTTTAATGCTGGTGCAGTGAATGGAGAATGTTCCTTAACCCTCCCAAATCTCCATCTATTGTTTTCTCCTGTCGTCGTCCTGTTTCAATTCCGTTCTTAGTTTTTAACAATACTGTTATACCAAATTATAATTCAATTAAGTTTTTGGGTATCACTTTTGATACTGCATTTTATTTTAAGCTGCATTTCCATATTTTGTTTAAAGAACTCAGTCCACACTTCTCAACTGTTTACTATCTGTGGGACTGCTTACAATCCTAGAGCTTCACCTTCTACAACCTTTATTTTTTGCTTACTTATTGATTATTCGTTTATTGTTTTCCTTTACTCTCTAACACTAATCGTCTTAAACTGGAGCAAATTAAAACTTATGCCTAAAACAATTTTTCCACACACCTCGTTGGGTTTCACCGCTAGAACTTGTCGACCTTTACTCCCTTCCAACGTTTAATCTCGCATTGATTTACTCCTTAGTAATTATTGTAAAAACCATCTTACCACTGATAAACACTTTATTTAAACTTGTGTTAATGAAGAACAGTTGATCCTCTCGAATATCTATTAGCTTAAAGTAAAAGCCCCATTTTCAGGAAATCTTATTTAGCTATTTCTTTGGCCTAATCCTTTTTTTGTAGTCTATTTTTCTAGTTGGTGTTTTCTTTTTGTTCCACCCTGGGAATTTTTGGTATGGTGTTTACTTGTCATTAGCTATTTGTAGTTTTCCTAGGTGGGGTGGCTCTAAAACGACTCCTTTGTGTTCACGTTTTTGCTTGTGTGTCCTCTGACTGTTGTCGGATTTGTTTTTCGTGTGGCCTTTGGCCCCCCCTTGTCCGTGTTCGTTTCTCGTTCATCTGTTCTTGTATCTTTTTGTTTTTGACTTTGTAGTACGGCCTGCAGCTGTGGAGCCCAGTCGGTAAACTATAACAGTTTAAATTCGACACACAGATAATTCTAATGTTTTTGTTGGGATTTCATGCATATTAATAAGTGGGTGGGGCTTAAAGTAAAAAATTTGAAAAAAATGATAAAATGTCATTAATATGCATGGTAGGTGGCTTAATGTAAAAGTGCTAAATGATGTAAACACCATAATGTATCTCATGAACAGTATACCAGATTTATGGTATATGTGGTACACAGATAGGTCATGGTCTGCACGTATGTTTTAATGTTGTGGTAGTGATATTAGTGAGTAAACACCATAATGTATCTCATGAACAGTATACCTGATTTATAGTATATGTGGTACACAGATAGGTCATGGTCTGCACGTATGTTTTAATGTTGTGGTAGTGATATTAGTGAGTAGGCGGGGCTTACTAACGAATTCTTAAAATAGGATAAATGAGCAACCGTTTTTTCATCATACTTGCTATATGTTGTTAATTATTGAGCAAATGCTAATGTTGTCAACACTTTTATTGATCTGCATGGTGGGTAGATATTGCCATATATTAGTTTATCGCAATATTTTTCGAGAAAACTGAATCACAACACAAATTGTCAATATCACTAGGCCTACTTCTTTTACGTATGTACATGAATGATGAACGCAAGAAAAAATGATTTCCATCTAGCAGACGACATGATCGCATGACTTATTACATTCTAGATTTCATCACGCATCACATGCACATGTATGGTAATTCAGGCAACGTAACGGTAACCATAAATCATTAAAGTGAACTTTGATTTTCACAGATTTTTTATGTTTCACGATATTTTTGCATGTTTTTAAACTTGATTTAGAAACAATCATGGCTAAACTTGACTTCTAGATTTACTACCGTAATGTCAGTACTGTAACATATGAAGTAGCCTAGCGTAGATGCGCACAAAACGTTAGTTCTGTATTAGCTTTTGGTATTGTGATAAGTGTTAAGAGGCATATTTCATGTCATGGAAAAAGAAATATCATGATATTGAGATAATCAACTTACCATGACAGCACAAATGGTGGGGGTGGCTTATGAATAAATATCATGGAACAAACAGTTCATGATATGCAATGACATGACAGTTGATACAAATTTTGCAAATCAATCAGCTTATAAAAAAAAACTACCGGAACCACAAAATTTTGGTTCTAGTTTATATATAACTCTAGTTTTATACACAATCTACTACTACTCTATACAAATGGAATGTCTAAGTACAGTTAAAACATTGTCTAAACAATATTTAATCAAATATTCAATAACCATCCTACTGTACTGAAATCAGGGCTCAAATCAGACACTTTTGACAGTAACCTGAAAATGTGAATTTGACTCCAAGAAATGTAAATAAAACAATCTCTACATGATGTTAATATGGGGAAACTCCTTAAATGGTCATACCATTTATGCAATTAACCCATGACTTTTTATATACTTTTGAGCCCTGCTTTCAGTCAAACTTGATTTCTAACCAACTTTTGCTCTTCCCATTTCTTTTTAAGGGCATGAAAATGTAGGAAAGTAATTCATAATTCTAGCAATCACTAAAAACGAAATTTTAAATTGTCCACAAGCAAATAAAACAATTTTCTCGAAACCACCTTTGTGCAAAACTGTTAGCTTCTTTTTATTTCTTAAGTGTTAACCTGCATCACTTGAAGTGTTAACCTGTATCACATGTTTATCTTGAAAATGAAAATCTCACTTTTCCTTACTAAATATTGCAATCATCACTAAGCTAAAGAAGCCCTTGAGGGTTGAACTGTGAATTTAGTTGAATTCTATTCAATCATATTTAGAGACTTAAGAAATTTTGCTTCTCTCTCACTTTTCTCACATTTAATACAATCCATGCAGATCTGACAGTAAGAATTAATGTATACCTATAAAAATGATCAGACACCATTTTATCCAAACTTTCTCAGAAAGTCCTGGGCACAGACATTATGCCAACCTTAAAGGAGACATAAAGTCTGATACAATCATTATTTCATATGATAGAGGATACAAATCTTAAAGGAGACATAAAGTCTGATACAATCATCATTTTATATGATAGAGGATAAAAAATCTTAAAGGAGACATAAAGTCTGATACAATCATAATTTCATATGATGGGGGATAAAAATCTTAAAGGAGACAAAGTCTGATACAATCATTATTTTAGATGATAGAGGATACAAATCTTAAAGAAGACATAAAGTCTGATACAATCATTATTTCATATGGTAGAGGATACAAATCCTAAAGGAGACATCAAGTCTGATACAATCACTTATTTCATATGGTAGAGGATACAAATTTTAAGCAACAACCAACAACAGCAAGTCAAAATCTTATTTCTATCTCAACTTGAATATTCCTGTTTGAACTTGACACAAAGAGGCTGCCATTTTGTTCAATTCTGTATTGAAATATTGTGTATGATGAAATAATTTTCCCAATAGGGACATGAGGAATTTATTGTATTTCTTTATAAATGTGATTAAAGTTTTTATTCCAAAATGATGTGACACAAAGTTTTAACAGAATGTTTTGTTAATTTCATGTGTACACAAAAAATCTTGACCTTTACATACTACATAAGAAATAAAAAATTATTATAACCTAGAAATCTTGAGGTAGATTATAAAGAAATACATAATATGCACGTTTTGAAATCAAAATGGCAGCTCCCATAGTACTATTTAGTAGTAGAAATAAAGTTTTTAATAATCATAAAACTTGTGTTAGATTGCTTAGGGGGGTATGAAACTTGGTCAGAAATGTTTTTTATTTTTAATTCTATCATATGAAATAAGGATTATGTCAGACTTTAGGTCTCCTTTAACACCAATCACATGATGATGTAACCTAAATGGGCAAGTAAGCCCCTTAAAAAAAAGCCATTATGCAGATTGTCTGACAAGTATATCTCAGTTGAACAATGACTAGCAAATTTGATAATAAAGCTGTGAATTTATCTGCAAACTTGAAATACCATCCAATACTGTGAATCTAGGCTATTTTTCAAACAATATCCCGGTTCTTAAATACGAAATATCCAACGATAATATTCCAAATTTGTACACATCCCAACTGAAGTATTTTTCATTTCCATCCCAACTGAAGTATTTTTCATATCATTTTTCTATTCACAAAAGTAAATACATTCAAAACATTTTTAAATATTGCCACCTCTTTACTAGTATTTTCGGGTACTTGGAAAAATCTTCTCAATTTATGTTCTAATTATTGACATATTGAAAAGACATTTGTAAGTAAGCCCTAGCGAAATCATTATTTACTAGTCTTGACCTAGGAATCAAAACTAAAACTTTAAATGCTAAAACACTTGGCACTCTCAGAATTTACTGTAGGATCTCTTCAATCAAAATAGCTGGCTTCAAAATACTAAATATAGTTTTTATGGGAATACAATTTAAATTCCATAGTTCAAATTAGAGCTGAGAAAAACCTATAAACTGGACATTCACAAATATTCAAAACAAGTCTTAGCAAATGTGTAAGTGATATAATTATCAATAACTGATCTCTTAAGGGCAATACTGTAGGTGAGTACCAACTTGATCTGGGTTAAAATAACTTAATTTAACAAGAAGTTTATATGGCACAACAAAACCACTATCACATGACAATTCTATTTTTAAATACTGCCACCTCTTTACTAGTATTTTCGGGTACTTGGAAAAATCTTTTCGATTTATGTTCTAATTATTGACATATTGAAAAGACATTTGTAAGTAAGCCCTAGCGAAATCATTATTTACTAGTCTTGACCTAGGAATCAAAACTAAAACTTTAAACGCTAAAACACTTGGCACTCTCAAATTCACTGTAGGATCTCTTCAATCAAAATAGCTGGCTTCAAAATACTAAATATAGTTTTTATGGGAATACGATTTAAATTCCATAGTTCAAATTAGAGCTGAGAAAAACCTATGAACTGGACATTCACAAATATTCAAGACAAGTCTTAGCAAATGTGTAAGTGATATAATTATCAATAACTGATCTCTTAAGGGCAATACTGTAGGTGAGTACCAACCTGATCTGGGTTAAAACAACTTAATTCAACAAAAAGTTTATATGGCACAACAAAACCACTATCACATGACAATTCTAATCCACCTTATCCATTGAACTCTTGACAATTTGCTCCTATAGTTGTATTACTTTCATTGACATGGCCCATTGCTTCAACTAATGATCTGCAAGTGAAACCCCACATTTTGAAATGTGGCAAAGACAGCTTTACAGAGCAGAGAGAGGTACTGATGGGAGAGAACATCAACTTCCAACTCAATATTTTGAGGGGAACAATAAATCCTACTGAAACAATAAGAAGCATTTCATAACCTAGAAATCTTACTGCCTATTCTTAACTCTCGGTAACAGGAAAGGAAACGTCAGCAAGAACAAATCCCTTGGGAGTTCTGAGGTTTATTGTTAATAATATCCCTTTTAATTCACTGAGACAATAAATAACTGATTATGGTTTACATACCTTTCTTATCTCCCTTTTTGAATGGAACCCGTTCATCCCAGTCCTTTTCCTCTTTAGCCTGTTTTTCCAGATGGTCTAAAAGGGCTTGACGATCAAACTTCCCTGTAGGTGCTTTGGCAGTTTGGTTTTTCATTCGTTCAGACGGTGGTAGCAAGGAGTTCTGCAAATACAACAGAGGCAGTACCAACATTTTTATTACATGACGCTCACATTGTCAATGTGAAAAGTGAGTATTAAAGGAAATATTCAACCAAGTCAAGACATACTCCTTAAATGAATATTGTGTCCTTGCAATCTCTCTCTCACAATGCACATTTAAAGATTCTTAAAAACAAAGCTAAACACAAGAATGCCGATCAAGTTTTAAACAACAGTACATTTCAATATCACTATCAGCTGATTTAAGATTAGTGTTTGCACCGGGTCCAAAAATCGGACCGGTTACCCGGCCTGCATTATCGGTCGGGTATTTGGTATGCCAAAAGGTCTTTTCAATATTTTTTGCGGAAGTAGTATGTGTTAAAATCTAACAAGTACCTTGTAAAATCTTGTGACATTTCTTGTTTTTTTTAACCGTATCTTTGTTTTTAATAAAGAAATAAAATACAAATGTTTCTAGTCTCTTTTGACCTGTCTTTATAAAATACCGTACAATAATAATATACTCAATCCCTCAAAATTTCGCGGAACGGGTATTTTCTGGAATAATACGCAATTCCACAGTTCTGTTATGTGCACGCTCAGTAGCACGCAGCAATTTCATTTGAACACAACCTGTGATTGGTTCATAATAGGTGTTACATTTTTTTCAGCAAATAGCAGACACGCTTTCAAAAAAGTTTGGTAAAGTCTATATTTTTTCTGAAGCATTCTACACACATTGCTTGTTGCGTGCTGGTTTGTATATCTTTTTTTTTACAGCAAAGTTTAGAGAGTTTAAATTTTGTGCTACTACTACTAGCGTACCTATGTTACTACTTACTAGCCACATCGTTTGTTCAACATCATTTCTACAATCAGTTACAATATTTTATGATTGTTTTATTGCATTGCGTTGGAATAGAAAGAAAACAAACACTTTAATAATTCTTGTAAGTTAAGATTTATTCTATCAACATACAATTCTGAAACAGAAACAGTTTGCAATTGGTAATATTATGAAAATCCATACCCGGGTTGTATTTTCTGAACCGGGTAGTAACTCAATTGGTCGGAGACCCGGATAATTCGGGTACCCGTGTAAACACTATTTAAGATGCAATTAGAATTCCAGTGATGCCCTCAAATTCTAGAAGACCTATACTTAACATTATCTACAGTAATTACTTCAAGCTCAAAACAGTATAGTGTAAATACAATACCTGCAAATCCTTGTAAGAAGTACATGTATGTTTCACAGAATGCTGTAACTGATTTTCAACAAATCATTGCTACATGTACAGTATGTACAGAACAGTGCATGCACCTCTCTATCACAGGTGGAACAAATTGTTCGTCTGTATTGTATTTAATGTAGCAGAATTTAGCATTGCAGAATATCTCAAAAAGGTATACAGGATTTGATAAACCTATTCTGACAATCACTATTTTAAAAAGCTACAGTGTGTTACAATCACTAGCGCAGGAAAACTTTTCAGATATGGGAATTTGAAAAAGAGAATCAAAATTTCTTTAACAAGCTTTAATGGTTTAAGAAATTGAAAATCAAATCCATGTCATTTACAGCATATCTTTTGTTTAATTTTCCATCACTTTCAATCATTAGAGTAGCAAAGTTTCTGAAAATTTGGTTCACATAAGTTTCTATCAATTGATGGGCAAAATGATTAAATTTGGTGGTTAAAGATAAAGAAGAAAGCAAGGGAGCTATTTTTGCAGATTATGTTCCATACCAAAAAGAAATTTGTTTGAATGGTTTCTACTTTGTAGCCTAAAAAAAAAGAACAACTTATTGTTCAAATCAAATGGCTGAAAACAAAAAAAGCGTTGAAATAAGTACATAATGTATAACTATACAGATAGTGTATGACCTAAAGAAATTAATCAAAAGGTAGTGCAGTCCCTCCGGATGGAATTGCGGCAGAACTCACGTGTGTTTTTAAATGCAACTTGTACCAATTTTTTGTTTCAATAATCAGTGATTAAACACAGGAAGGCAGAATTATAACTAATGCTTTTTCATAGACCCTTTAGTAAAGCATCATATCAAGTACAAGCTAACCAGTGACAAACAAAAAGATATGAGCAAGTTCATCCAATTTATGTGTTTGTAACCCTTTTAAGGAAAAGCCTTTTTTCCAGCTAACTCACAAGTATCATACCCACTATAAAATTTCCCTCTTAGTGCATTCAAGCATACTTTGATTAAATATACATATAGCCTTATGAGGGGCAGGAAGATTTGGTAAGAATGATTCATATATCCTACATCAGGGAAAACCTTTTTATGACTTTCTCCAAAAGGTTTTCATGGCATAAAGTGCAGTACACTTTCAAGAAGAAATCTGTACAGTCTTAACTTTTAATTGTCTCTATTCTAGCAGTGATTTATGAGAGAGTCTTATTTAGCTTTACTGACAGGTGCTCATTGCAGCCTTACAGGGGCTGAATAATCCTGTAGTTATACATTAAGGCTTAATGTATGTGAATACATTAAGGCTTAATGTATGTGAATACATTAAGGCTTAATGTATGTGAATACAATAAGGCCCAATGTATGTGAATAAATTAAGGCTTAATGTATGTGAATAAATTAAGGCTTAATGTATGTGAATACATTAAGGCTCAATGTATGTGAATACATTAAGGCTTAATGTATGTGAATACATTAAGGCTTAATGTTGTAAAAACATTCAGGCTTAATGTATGTAAATACATTAAGGCTTAATGTATTCACGGCTTAATGTATGTGAATACATTAACCCTTACTCTACCACGCCGCGATAGTATCGCCGTTTTCAAACCACCTTTTTCTAAAAACAAAATCGGGACTTTACCACAGTCCTACAAGAGTAATCTTGGTATCATTTTAAAGTACTTGGATATTTCTTTAACAAAATGAAACTTTTTCATAGGGTCATATTACATAATTTTTAGAAAAAGTACATCGAAAAAGGGTAAAACTCAATAATTGCTAAAAAAATTACAATTTTTTTATTTTTCTCTTTTACATCTTACGATAACTTCAAGATCACTTTTTTGCTTTAAAATCAAACACGCAAGTCCTAAGACATGATAGTATTGGTTTCTGGTTTAATTCTTATAATCCCTACGTGCAATTTTTTGTTCTGGAGAAATTTTTGCCATTTTTTTCAAAAAATCGTGTAATCCAAACCGTACATCACACATGCTTTGTTGAACTGCTGTTCGAAAGCGCTTGAAATTTCCTTTTATTTGATATATAAATAAAGGCATACCCCCCTCTATTTAGAAGCTATCCTATAAGAATTAAATTACACCTCTCCAATGTGAACGACTACGTGGTGCAGAGGAAATGTACGCGACTAGCATGCGAGCGCTCCAGGTTCAAGTTTCGCCGTGACCACTTATTTTTCTGCAGCAGCTTTCAGGGGACGTTTGACTTTTATCATTTTTAATGTGTTTTCATCTTTCCTTTCTTTCTAAAAATTATAGATTAGTATCATTGGAAAAGAAATTTCAAAAAGAATCTGAATATGTAACACAAATCTCTGTTTTCAATACTGACAAGAAGTTATACTTCTGCAAAGATTGACTATTTGTTGACCAAATTTAGCCAAAAATTGCTTAATTTGCATAATTTTGTCCAATATTTCCTAAATTGGTTTTAATTACTCAAAAGATAAATATCTTAGCATGTATTCCAACCAAACTTATAACGGAGGAAAGTTGTCAAAAATGCATATGAAAAAAAAAGTTACGAAAATTGGGGTCGCTTTTTTTAAAGCCCTGGTAGAGTAAGGGTTAAGGCTTAATGTATGTGAATACATTAGGGCTTAATGTATGTGATGTATCTAATGAATTATGGAGATCCTCATACTTTCTGTAAGTGACATCGGTGACCTACATTGGCAAATTTCTGCTAGTGTAAAAGGGCATCAAATAATGACATAAACAGTTTCAAAACTTTTCAGAAGTTTTTTTTTTTTTAGTTTCTAGTCTTATCATAGTTCCTAAATTCTTAATATGCAGAACTACATGCGGATTTGATGGCATACTGTAGTACTGTACTGTATGCATAGTAAGTTGTAGTCTGCATGCTTAAGATCTGTACAGTAAGTTTTTCTATAAACTTTGTACAAGTTTTAAATTCAACCATTTATAACTCCATGGCATAAAAATGTTGTTTGTGAGTTAAGAAATCAATAGTAATAAAAACTGCACTCTTTTAATTTAATGTGGCAAAAGGTTTGAAAACATTGGATTCATATAAGAAAGTGAAGAGATGTTCAACTCACTAAAACACAAATCTGTAGATTTTCTTCAATTATTAGACATGAAAATTGAACAAGTTATGAATTTTAACAGATTTTGGTAGGGTTTGTTATCATTTCATGGTTTGACATTCTAGTCACAGAAGTGCCCTTAAGTGTCACTAAAAACACGAAAGTGTTCTCCTTTTTTTCTCATGCTCTGGAAAACAAAAATAATACAGAAGAAGCAAATTACGCTTCACTTTATTCTCCTTCTATTTTTGTACAACTACACACGAGACCCTATTAAGTGCAAAACCATACATACATACTGGAAGTTAAGAAGATGATCAAACACTTTTTACAGCAGTATTACAGAACAGTATATGGCAGAATCAAGAAATAAGGTTATGTTACAGGTATTAATAGAAATAATGCTAAGTTTCATAAAAGCAAGGTTAAAAAAGCAGCCCCTAAACCCCACGCCATTATGCCTCGCGCAACGGGAACAACAGCCATTCTTTCTTTGTGTTTGTGGAAACAGTTGTAATGTATTCCAACCCTGCATATAGTTTGTTTATTAATTTTTTTCTCCTCCTTGGAATATAATTTAATGACATCTTTCTTATTGAATACTAACATCATACACACTAATCATCAAGATGACTCGTGATGACAGTTTATTTCCAAATTGATCAAAATCCTTAGTAAGAGTCTCAGAAACTGTAAGACCATCAAGGAATAACTAACACTCAATATTCAGAGTATTGTATATGAATGAAACTTACATCAGGATCCATCTCATCCATGAGTTGCTGCAGTTCTTCCTCTGTGAGGGTGGTGAGGAGTTCATCCACCTCCATGTCCTTATACTTGTCAACGTCCGTCATATCAATAGTGGGCATGTCAATTTAACAATGTAACAAGGCGCAAGAAGATGAGATGTTTTTATCTATACAAAGAAAACAATACATTGAAACAATTTAGAGATAAGAGACATGTAAAAACAATTTGTAACTTGCTTTTAAAAAGGGTGTTATAATCATAAAAACTATAGAGAGTATTACTACTCATTTTGTCCATATTGTGCAACAAATATTCTGACAAAGTGACCATCTGACAAAGCAATTTAAAAACAAGCAAATCAATTAAAGAATAATAACCCAGACCCTTAGCTTTGCTGCCCCTCAAAAAAAAATTATATATATATATATATATACATATATATATACATATATACATATATATATATTTGTATATATTTTTTTAACCTAATAATCTTAATTTATCTCATAAATGAAATACCTTACAGAACACAGAATGATAGCATAGTAAGCAATTGTCCTGTTTGGCTCATGAATGGTCCTTATCAATCAGAATAGATTCATTCCAAGGTATGATTATCGCTAAAAACCTAGAGCTTCTTCACCATGCGATTGAGCCCCTGGACTCCATGCCAAAAGACAGTGCTTCCCACATGCATTAATGTGCGCCTCAACAAGTCTAGCACCCTGCCCCTTTTTAAATCAAGCTAGAGGTCTGTAACCCTTAGGAAATATTTGTTGCATTGCAACCTTCTTGTATTTGCAAGATACACAAGCAACAGACTAAAACTTTGATCTAGGTATTGCCAGGTATTCTGAAATACATACTGGAAAACATGCAATTAATGTAAATAATTTCAACTAAAAATATATTGTTGCTAAATTTTTGTGTTACAAATAAAATTTCAGTCAAAGAATACAAAAATGAATTTAGATTTTAATGAACTAAGGAATGCATAGTTACATAACTACTTCATAACAATTGACCAATTTACTAAAGATTTTTTTAGGTACAACAGCAGTCCTAATATGGAACTGAGTCACACCAATTCACACCAATTCTGGTGTATTTTTGTTTGAATATATTTAAAGAAAAAAACTGTCCCAGTGTTAATCATCAGCAAAAAGCACCTTTTTGACTATGGTTTAATTAAACTTACAGTACATATGATAAAGTTCTAGTTTGGTCTGAAATTAATCTGAAAGATGTGCTGAAATAAGCTAAACTGTAAATTGGTAGGCTAGTGGGTACTGGTACAGCTTACATTTGGGCCAAACTAAATGAATACATGAGTGCAGGTTTTGTTTCCAACCTGAAACCAGATTGTTTTTTCCATTCTGCCATTCCCTATACAGTACTGCACTGTGTACACGCGATGACCAGTTTGCATAGATTGCTTCTCAAGGGAAAGATCATCTGCACACATTTTGAAAAGTTGGAGCACAATTTTATGCAATTTCAACTTTTTCAACTTACCTTTTTTGCACTTATTTTAGGAATTGAATTTTTTTAAATCAATAAGGCATTGTTGGTTCAAGTCTGTTGCATTAAAAAAGGAATGAATAGATGGTTTAGGATAAATAAAGGATTAGGATTATTGAGTGGCAGTACCGGTGTAAAGCATTTTTATGCTAATCCTATAAACATTTAATATCAAAGGAATGTGTAAATGAGAAAAACTTTTGTGATAAAAGGCGAATAACTTGCAACGTGTTTATAACATTTGATGGGATTTGCGTAATTCTTTCATTTGATTCTGAATGTATGAAAGGAAGTTAGTGATTTTAGGGTTGAAAGGTTTTGCAATGAATTTGGGGTTTTCTTTGATGTTATTCCAAATTTTCTGATGCTCTCAAACAGCTCTGCTCCTATATCCAGAACACATGGCTGGGAGAAGGACTGATGACAAAGTGCATCTTTAAGAGGTCTATCCAGGCGAACAACAATGTGGAAGGTATGTAAATAACCTCTCACTTTCATATTCTCAAGTATCAATTTTCATGTGGTGTAGTGCATGTAATTTGAAACGTAAATAATTGGAAAGTGTCATTTAGGTTTTAAACTTTAATATCATATTCTCTGATACAATTGATTAAATATTTTGTTATCATTATTCTTGCAGGTTGGCACAACGCACTCAACAAGGACGCCGACAGCAAGTGTCACTTCTATGAGTTGTGTTCAAAGCTTGCACAAAACAGCGAGTTACGTCAAGTTATAAGTGTTGCTGGTGTCCAAGGGGAAGCTACGACGTATCCAGAAACGCGCCTACCGAACCATCCAAGCACTCCTGTTCAAGTATTGGGAGGAGTTTGAGGCAGGGGAGAGAACAAGCGACAGGCTCCTCTGGGCTTGCTCCAGGCTGTTCAGCAACTTAGATGTCTGAGCATAATTGGTAACAAGAAGTAACTCCTCGCCTGTTCATATACAGGGGGAAAAGAGGGCATGGGCAGTCCTTGGGGTATAACTTAAGTGCACTCAACCATGAATTTTGTCTTTCTTTTTACTCAAAAAACTTCACCAAAAATTTGTTATTTCAAAACTGTACAGATGTTACTATGTCCAAAATTAAAGACACATGTTCACAAACAAACAATTTATGAAATTGAACGTCTTGATTATTAAGATTTTATTATTAAAAAAAGTGAGCAACTTTAAGCAGTAAAAACTCAAAAAATGTTATTGCTTTTTAAAACAAATTTCAAATGTTCTACTAATAAGATTATATAATTACGTTGAATTGGTATATGTACAAAATTAAGCACATTTGAATCAGTCAAAATGCAACCTTTTTTTCTCTCTCCTATATAGGCCTAAAAAATTCAATAAAAAAGGTTTCATAAATACAGAAATTTATTAAAAAAGGTTTCATAATTACAGAAAATTTGGCATTTGTTAAAAAATTAATCAGTAAAATCATTATTTGAAAATTGTTATTTTAAACATTATTAACATAATGCTGTGGCGTGTCTAAGGGGGTGGGGTGGGGCAGTACTTATCCCCCTTAAAATATCATAGCCCCCTAAAAAAAACTTCCACTTCTGCAAAATTTTCATGAATTTTTAGTAAATCTTTGTCAATTTTTGGGAAATATTTTTCATTTTGGGGGATATTTCCTTCATTTTTGTAAAATCTTCTTCAATTTTTGGGAAACATTGTTCACTTTCCAGGAAAGCACTGTCAATTTCGTAAAAAAATTAGGAAATGTTTCCAAAATTGAACAAAATTTCCAACATTTTTACAGATTTTCATTAATTTTATTTATGTTAATAATTTCTTACTTTGTCATCAAAATAAAGCATGCATGTAACCAGGAAAAAACCTTTTTTTGGAGAGGAGGGTAACGAGGAGTGAGCTCTAACTCCTATGCATCTGTCATCCCTAATCTCAAACCAGCCTTCAGTGTTTTATTTGGGGGACACTAGACACACTACTTAAAGAAAGAGAACAAAGTGATGTAGGTACTAGGCTTTAATTTATCTATTATAAAATATAATAGATACAATAAATAAAGACAATCTGCAACTTGGTTCTTCTGAAATAAATTTTAGCTAAGCCCATGCCTAATTTGACAGGTTGCAAGATTAGAGTGTGTACGTGATGTATCTTCTTGGAGTTTCAGAACCACATCCGGTCAACAATCTGACCGTAGTATACGCTAGTCACTACATGGCTGCTTACACAAGTACTGCAAATATTGCCTATCATGTAGTGCCTACTGAGCGAGGTGTTTACCTTACTACATCCGGTGAGACTAGCCTCGTTTATTTCAGATTTCAAATAATATTCTCCTTTACTATCACTTTGTAACTCTTCAAAAAATATTTGTGTAATAAATATTCTATTGTTTCTGAAAACAGTAAAAAAGTATAAATGATACCATTCTCTATATCATGTTTTAGACCAAGCTATTAAATATTGGATTGACACCGTAAGTTTTCGTCTGCATTCCTCAACGTTGCCAATTTACATGATTTTTGCAAATAAAAACACCATCAATTTCTGAATTAGCATTGCTGCATTGATTGTAGCATAGTAACCATAAAAATACAACCTTCAATAAATCACCCTCCATTTGTACCCGTCCCCTGTTCCAATATGTCTCATATCTTAATCAGTTCTTCCAAAAGCAGTAACAAAACCACACACCATAATCCAAATCCAATAATCAGATCTTGAGATATCTTGATGACAGACAAAAGACAAAACTCATTTTAAAATGTCCCCAACCCTCCACTGTCACCCTTCCCTGTTCCAGTATGTCCCAAAAATTATACACTCTGTCCTTAAGCAGTAACAAAACCACAACAATTTTCATCATAATCCAATCAACAGTTCTTGAAATATCCTAATGACAAACAAACAAATTTACAGAGACGAAAACATACTTCTATCCAACTTCATTGGCGAAGGTGATAATCAAAATAAAACTTGCATTGACCTCACTTATTATATAAGCCACGATTCAAATTTGCAAGTTATATACATGTTATGCACTTGTCAATTGTGACTCACCCCTACACCCCCAGACAAGGTGAGTCATTGTACCAAGTTGGGTAAAAGAATTTGTACAAAGTCAATGGGTCTGAAGTAAATTGCCTCACCCCAGAGTCACTCTGGTGACTGACAATTTTATACAATGACACACATGTGAGTCACTGTTTCATATGTTAATGACCCACCTTTGACTCACATTGCCAGGGGTAGTAGGGGTGAGGCATACAAGTGACAAGTGCATTACTCACTTAAAGAAAACGGTATTTTCCGCTGCCCAAAAATAATGTGATTCCTTAAGGCACACAATTTGTCTTGGAAATTCATGATATTTTGTACATATCATGCAAACTGGCACGATGCACAAATTATGACAATACCAATTACCATATCTCTCTAATGTTAAGTCTAACGTTACATTTAATGTTAGACCCATAGCCTAATGGTTAACAAATTACTCTGTTTGTTACTAACGTTTAAATTCAACTGATAAGTTTTAACTAAGTTGAAAGTTCAGTTTAACTTTAATTATGACAGTGGAAATACAGAAATATTTCCATATTCCTATCCATCTTAAAATTAAATCATAAATTCAAGAATTCATGTTTTGGCCCACTATAATACTTTAGTGTTTGGAGACTAGAGTGTCTATGAGCAGGCTTACTAATATTGGACTAGAGTAGAAACAAGTGTAGAAAGTAGAACAAAACTTAACGTTAATATTAATACTAGGCCTAGGCCTATAAATGGAGTCACAGCATAGCACTGCTGCAAACGTGAGTCTGCGGCCTAACGTTATGCATTAATATTATCAATTTGAACCCCTTCGATTAAAAAGAAAAACACAATTGAAACATAAATGCATTCACATCACCAAAGTAATGGCTAGGAAAACATAAACATAAGTTTTACCTCGAATTGAATTTCGAACAACAGGAGCAAGCTTTATTCCTAATTTAACACCAAGTTTAGCACTAATTTACAACAACCGCTGGGCGTCTTCATTTCAACTTGTAAAGCCCTATTCGTACATATGCAGCTGACGTACGTACGCGCAGGGAGTTGTACGCGTAAGCGCAGCAGCTTCACACTATCCAGACTGAGAGTGTTCTTTAACAATTAAATTGTGGGTGTGCATGAAGCACGGTAAAAGTGATCGATGGGCGGAAGAAATCTTTCTTGGCCTCATGTTATAATGAGGAACATTCACAGAAATGGAGACATTCCCCATAAATGGAGGCTGTTCCCAGATAATAAGACATATTTCCCAGGAAAATAAAGGCATCCCCTAAAAATAAAGGCATTCCCCCCCCCCCCAAAAAAAAAGGCATTTCCCCAAATAAAGGCATTCCCATGGAACAAGGGCGTAGCAAGATTTTTTTTTTGGGGGGGGGAAGAGGGGCGGATCTGCCAGCTGTATACACATTGCGCATGCGGCATTCTAGGGGTCCGCCTAAGGGTGAAGTCCAGAGGCGAAGCCCCTGGAAGCTATGCGTTTTGGTGGCCTGGCGGGTGCCTAAAAATTATGATATTGTAATCAATCACCAATGGTCAACGACTACTCATTTAAAATGGTTGATCCTTCAGCGGCGGCGGAAGCAAGCAAAGATTGGGGGGGATTGACGACGACGACGACGACGACGAGTGAACACACAAATACAATTGCGGGGTCGTCGCCTGCGTAATCGGTTATGACAGTAACCTATCACGAAACGCTTTATACGACTCAGACGAGAACACAGGTACAAGGTACGGACAGACATAACATCGACAACCAAGTCAATGTCCACGGCCTTTGATAACCAGTTGTGGTGCACTGGCGTGTCTACCCAACCCAGGCTTGAACCCAGGACCTCGTGGTCTGTAGACATGTATGATAACCGCTACACCATAAGGGGGGATTGAACAGGCGTAAATCCATTTAAAAGAATTGTCTATTAAGGCGACACTGAAGGTGTTACTGCGAGCCCGTAGCACTCACTTTTCGGCGTGGGGTCCAGGGGACCTTAAGCGGGCCCCTGGACCCTTTAAAGGCTGGTGAAGCCCTAGGAAGTTCTTGCAAAATTAACTCATTTGCAGGGCAAAAATGTACGTCACACCGCATAAGAAGAAACTTTATTATACAAGTCAGAATTCATGTCAAAGAGAGATATAATGTACAAAAAAAAAATCCTGTGGAAATATGTTTTATTGTTCACGTTTCTGTACATGGATATAGGTCTGTGGTAACTTTTTGAAAAATATATGTAGTCTAAAAGAAAAATGTTTGATAAGCTTCCAAAAATTTACTATGAACATGTGCAAATTATTTTAAACTTTTAAAACGAACGTGTTCTATATACCGGCCCATATCTCTCGGTGTCTTAGTTCATGTATTAAATATTATACCGCTTATTTTACATTTTCAAACATTTCTCTGAAGAACGCCCTTTTTCTGAGAAAGTGCTCTTTTAAAATCTAACATGATACATAAGCACTTTGAATTTCAAAGCTTCTGGAAGTACCGGAACGGACCATTTGACGAATATATAGCCTTCTCTCTGAAAAAAACCTGATGTAGAACGTCACGTTCCCATTAAAAATTTTCCGAGGTGCAGGAATGAAGTGCCCTTTATACGAAAAAGCGAACCCCCTCTCAAAGCCCTTGCTACGGGCCTGCATACAAAAAATATAAAAAATATATTTGAACTAATGATGTTCTCCAAAAAGTCTGCCGTCTGCTGTTAAAGTGGTTTTGCTTTGTGACCTTGTGACTAGATCCTTCTGGAAACATGGAAAGTTTTCCAAACTAAAGTTTTGGAGGGTGTAAATAGGTTTGTCCCATTAAACGAAGTCTGCCGACGAAATCGGCCAGTGTGGATGTCTCGGGATATTTTGTGGGTTGTTAGGGAAAAAAAGTTCTGAGTTGTGGCGTTGTTTTTAACACAGTGTATAAGGATATAAGGATCATGAAAATTTCACAAAAGGGTTTGATAAGAGATACTAAAGTGCTTTTTGAAAAACGTTTGTCCAAAGAGGTTAGAATTATCTAAGTCGTTTCATTCTAATGTTCGCTCAAAGCAAAACACCAGGAGGTTGTTGGTCCCCTGTAGGGTAATGGTGGTGTTACTATCAATAATGTTAAGGATATGGCTAAAGTTTTAAATGACTACTTTGCGTCTGTTTTTACTAATGAGTCCCTTGCTGATGGTGTTGTGGATTATCTTCAGGTCTTAGTGTGCACTCTTTAGTATGTTGTGTCTAAGAAGTTGAAGGGTCTGAATACAAATAAGGCACACGGTCCGGATGGTATACACCCCGCTGTCTTACGCGAGCGTTCTGATGTTCTTTCTGTTCCCCTGAGTATTATCTTTTCAAAGTGCTTTGATGTCCAGATGTCCCAGCATGGGTTCTAACCTCAGAGGTACTGGAGTTTCTTGATGATATTACTAAACAAGTTGATTCTGGTCATAATGTGGATGTTATCTATTTAGATTTCCCAAAAGCATTTGATAAGGTTTCATTAGACAGGCTCATGATGAAAAACAAGAGTACTTGAAGTGGAGGGAAATTGTGCCAGTTGGATATATTCTGGTAAGTTGACAGGTCACAAAGAGTTGTTGTTAATGGTGAAGTATTTTCATGGAAGAAGGTTACAAGTGGTGTGTTCCTCGGGGATCTGTATTGGGTCAGCTTCATTTCTTAATCTTCATTAATGATATTGATGTTTTTCTTGACTCCAAGATTTGTAAATTTGCTGATGATACAGAGCTGTATAGGATTGTTGATGATGCTAGGGATTGTTCACTGTCAGACTGTTGCAAAGTGATCTGAATATGTTAGTGTTTTGGTCCCAAACGTGGCAGATGTCATCCAATGTTAATAAATGCAAAGTTATTTATAGCTGCAGAGCAATTTGGGTTTTGATACTGCATGAATGGTTCAAATCTTGGTTGTGTTGATCAAGAAAAGCATATACGTGTTGTCATTACTAGCAATCTGAAGCCTTCTAAACAATGTACTTTAACAGCTGCAAGGGTAAATAGTATGCTTGGTTTGAATAGAAGAAATGTTTGTTTTCTGGGTAGAGAGGTTGTTCTTAATTTGTATAAGCAGTTAGTCAGGGCTCACCTGAAGTATGGTATTCAGGCTTGGAGTCCCTTTTATGAAAAGGATAAGTTCATTTTGGAGCAGGTTCAGCGAAGAGCCACTAGACTTATTCCCGAAGTAAAGAATCTCTCTTATGAATCTAGGTTGCGAATTCTTGGTTTGTCCACGCTTCAGTTGAACAGAGTACGTGGCGATATGATTCAGGTTTTTAAATTCCTATCTGGTAGTGATGCTTTGACTTTCTGTTATTTCTTGCATAGTTCAGGTAATCCTCATGTGACAGTGGTAACAGTTCGAGTTTACCAAAGAGTACTCACGAATTGATAATCGGCGTTTTATCTTTTCGCAAAAAGTTGTTAATGAATATGAGTAGAATGGTTTGCCTGAGTGGGTTTTGGCTCCAATTCTGTTCACAATTCCAAAGTCAACATTTATAAGTTCTTTACTAACTAAATCTGGACGTCTTTGATTTTTATATATTTTTTTTTTGGTGGTGGTGGTGTTAGTTTGGACATTTTATGGGGGGACTAACAGGAGTCAGGTAGCGTACTTGGTAGAGCACACGACTGAGATGCTGGAGGTACCCGGTTTAAGCCTCGGACAGGTCTAACCAGTTTTTCCACAGCTATGCAGACAGATACGCCAATCATCAAAAGAGAAGTACGTCTTTTGCAGCTTCTGCTCCTCATTCAGCTGTTGAGAAAAAGGCAATGGTTGAATGGTGCTCGCCGTCCTTCGAAGGGGACGTTAAGCCGTCGGTCCCGATGGTAGGATAGTCACACCCTACCTGGTTCTCTGAACACTTCTCGAAAAGAGTAGGGTGAAAACCTGGTGTTCATCCACTTTCGTCCCGGTCGCACGAGACTGGCATCTGCTATGCAGGCTATAGCTTAGCGTCTATGCTCCATATAGGAGTCTTGCCGAGTTTCCGTAAGGAACCAAACAAACAAACTCTTCTTAGTAAATCTTGTTTTGTTTCGTTATGTTATGTTATGTCGTAAAATTGCTTAAAATAGTGTCAAAATAATCTAAGATTTAAGTCCTGTTAGGTGCCCGGATGCTCAGCGTTTATTGGCGTGGCAATTGCACACTAAAGTTAAGTAGAAGGTAAATACATTTTGGAACGAATGTTCCAATGTAGGATCCTATTAAGTACAATATATGTTTTTATTTGGGGTCCAGGAATGATTTCCATGTTTTTGATGTAAGAATAAAGCTTTAAAATACAAATTGCAGAAGTTGAGAATAAAAAGTATAAAAGATATATTCTCAGGACATTTTTTTCGCCCCTGTGAGCATTCAGCGCCCTCTCATAAAGCTTCACTGGAGGAGGGACAGTTTCCCCTTGACCCCGGCCACCTCGCCACCAGCCCACTTATCAGCATCGATAGTAGAATAATTCAGTGGCGTCGCCAGGATTTTTCATTTGGGCGGCACATCAGTTAAGAGGAAGAAAATGGGAGCACTGTGCACACTTTGCGTGCGCGAAACGGCATGGGGTCCAGGGGCCCGTTAAAGGGTGCTTGGTGGGGTCCAGGGCTAAGCCTGGTAGAAAGCTCTGCACATTTATGGTTTTTGATGCCCCAAAATGGCACAAATTAAACACAGATCTGCAGAAGTACAAATATCAAAATGATCAAAAGATGATAATTTCGATTTTAATGTTAAAATCAAACCACGTTAGCATTTGGGGTACCATTCCTAAATAGGCAGAAAACAATTTCCCCTTTGCATTTCAGGATTTTTTGAAATTATTTATTCAATTATTTTTTTGGAGGGGGGGGGGCGTAAAATTCAAGCGAAAACCTGGGGTTCAGGAGCGAAGCCCGGAAGCTCTGTAGATTTCTTATTTGTGACTGTAAATCAAACACAGAAGTTCAATAATTGAATTGATAAAAAGATTAACATTTCTGAAAATGTTTTGTTTCTGACGCATCAAAATGGCGTAAAACATGTAAGCTGAAGATACAAAAAATGAATTGATAAAAAAATATATAATAATAACCTTAAAACCAACTCAAATAAGCATTCGGGTTGCCATTTATATATTTAAACAGGTACATTTTTCATTAAAAGCTCTGAGAAAGTTATAGAAACGTGGAAATTAAAGAAAAATGTCACTTGCATCTTTTGCTTTTT